>DWLR01000733.1:0-22566 GCA_018246295.1 Papilio alexanor hazarajatica | reverse complement strand
TGAGTTATCGTTTAGAAATTATGTAAGGAAGAAAACACTGATGTATATATACATCATCATGCATTTAAGGGTTAAATGAACTAGCGTTTGACCACGATCCTAAAGAGAAGTCACTTAAAGCCATCTTGAATCTAAGGTTTCTATAGAATCCAAAACCTTAACACAGAATACGTAATTTCTGAACAGGGTAGACCTTTTTAGTATGGGGGAAAATCTTTAAGGGACTGTGTTCTAGGACAAGGGGTAAGATGATTGCAATTGCTAAAACAATCTCTGTGTACACTCCAAAATGTTCATTCTTTGACGTCTTCAGACTAGGAATGTTGTTGTTATTTTGTTAATAAACATAATCAATTCAGGGTAAATGAATTGTAAAGGTTATATACACAACAATAAGAAAACTACAGATATTGGATGTAATGTTATGAATTTATTACTTGTAACAACAATAAGATTACGTTACTAAATAAATCATGGTCTCGTAGGTACATATTGTACTTTGTGTTCAAGATAAATAAAATGAACATATATAACATCAACCAACAAATTGTATCTACAAACAAATGTAATGTACATACATTAAAAGTATTTCAAAGATATTTATATATCAAAATAAATTACGAGTGTAAGGGATAACGTCTTTTTCACATCAACCTTTAATACTATGCAAAATAAATACAACTCGAGGCACTAGCATTCTACAACTTTACAGATGTAAACATATAAAATGTTACAAAAACATTTCACCAAACTGTGGATCGGATCGTAAATGGCGTAGAATGTAGTACAATAATATGTAAATATTATACTTCATTTCGAACTAACTACAAACAAATAACACTTCTACTTATTCCTAGCGTAATTCAATAAATAGGTTAGGATTATTTTAAACTGGATTATGATGGTTTTAATTTGGCATTGGGTACTTGGATCATTGATGAATTAAATTTAACAAAAACAAATTTCAATTGACAGCAAATTGTGCCAAAAAAATCTATGAAATTATTTTATTATTAATGGCAACACTACAAATGTACCATAAATACCCTGAACCAATGATCAACAACAGAATGTATAATCATACATTTCTAACATAATAGGAAATAAATAATACAGCTCTAACTGTGAATCCTTAAAAGTTATACAGTTGCAATAATACAATAAATTATTTGCTTGCAAATCTATAAAAAGTAAGCAATTATGATTTACACGATTAGTATTCGAAACAATCTAAGTGAGATTAAATAGGATGATAGGTATCTAACACTGTCGTCCAAGGCAAATGTTGCCAGCTCTTTTTACTTTTCCTTTTGGTAACCCTAACTCTTAATAAATTCATCTAAAGGGACACGCAAGAGACATTTTTTTAAGTTCGAATCGAGTTTATGCTTATTTATTTCAATTTATCAACAATTTTCTCCACTCTTAATAGGTACTTAAATAAGCAATTGTCTGTGGTATGAAGTTTTTTTTTTACAAAAGTCAAATGGTGACCGCACCCTACATCATTTAGCTATTAGCGCCCAAAAATATCTTTATGGGTTAAAAAAGTTAAGAAAACACACACATCTATATAAATAGAAATTAACGATTGTATATTTGTCCTCTATGCGTTCCTAAACCATTGATCAGATTGTGATGATTTGGTAGGGTGTATTACGACACAAACTGGGTTTGGGCCAGCTGATCATTTGCCTTGGCGCGTCAGCGAACGTGTCGTGTCGTCGCTAGTGGATAATACTGCCGTCTACTTCTCGATCATGTATCGCGGGATGTCGAACTGCACCTCGACGCCGGCGCGCTTGGCGAGCGCCACGATCTCCGACAGCTGCACCACGAGCTGCGCCGCCTCGTCCAGGTCGTCGCGCGGCACGATGCGCAGACCCGAGTCCGCTATCAGCTTGCGAGCCTCATTCACTTTTGTACCCTGCATACAAGTAATCCATTTATTAAACCAAGAATCTCGACGTATAGTCAATACGCCTACACTTTGGAGAAGAACACGAATCAAATGACACGTCACTCTTCAAAACAGGTTAAGCCGTTTAGGCCATAAATCACAATGGAATGGACATATATGTACGTGTGTCATTATGTATGAACAAATAATATGATCAAAAATTAAAATAAGATTGTTTTTACAATGAAAGAATAAAAATACCTTTCTTTTAATAAATGTTATTTCTCTTATAACATGAAGTTAGGTACCTGCAGCCGCACGATGACCGGTATTTGTATGTTGAGGTTCTTGGCGGCGGTGACGATGCCTTCGGCGATCACGTCGCAGCGCATGATGCCGCCGAAGATGTTAACCAGGATGGCCGACACGTTTGGGTCCGACAAGATGATCCTAAATGCCTCCTACATTGCAATAAACAGTACAAATAGAATACTGTCTGCAGTATAAAGGTCATTAATAATACTAATTTAGAAAATTTGCTGCGATGATGGTATGGAACGAAAATTGGTTTTCATTTAGTATTGTCTATTAAGTTGCTACCTCACGAGTTGCGAAGCACGAGATCTTATAATACAATATTCTTGTAAATACTCATTTTTTATATTTCATTTAAATCACATACTAATATTTCATTACATCATATAGATATTTATAACTGTCTCCCAAGTTTTTTAAGTGATAAATCCAGCATAAACTTCATTGGTACATAGTGAATCATAAGTCACTGATAAGTTAACACACTTCAATACATGATATAAAATAAAAATTATTACAATGTAAATAATGCATCAATGTTACCGAAACAGCTTGAGCCGTGGCGCCGCCGCCGACGTCCAGGAAGTTGGCCGGGTCGCCGCCGTACAGCTTGATGATGTCCATGGTGGCCATGGCCAGCCCCGCGCCGTTCACCATGCACCCAATGTTACCTATTTAATTTCAAGCATGTGGCGTAAATTTAATAGACATGGTCCTTTTTGGCAATTTTACTGATGCTTGAATAGACTTTCACTTAAAAAAATACAAAAAAATTCAGTACATTAAATTTGTACATTTAATTAAAATATTAAATATAGCGGATATTTTATCTATGAGTTATATTCAGCTTATAATAAAAGAGAATTAATTCGTAAATGAGAACATACCATCGAGAGCAATATAGTTTAGGTTAAATTTAGCAGCTTCAATTTCCTTTGGATCCTCTTGAGAGATATCCCTCAGAGCAAATAATTCTTTCTGTCTATAATCTGCATTATCATCAAAACGAAATTTGGCATCCAGACAGAAGACTGTAATAGGAAAGATAATTTACACACAACATAAAATCATGACATTAGCCAATATTTTAAAGTACACAGAAAAAAATTGAGCAATAAAACTGAGGCTGTATTTTATATTATTTTGTCCTGTAAAGTGTCTGACAAAATAGGAAACTATATAAATCTCAAATTATATAGCAAAATACTACTGTGATATCAACTTACATTTGCCAGTAAGTGCATCTTCAGCATAAGGGTTCACTTCAATAAGTAGAGCATCTTTTTTTATAAACAGATCATACATTTTTTTTATCATTCCTTGCGCTTCCTCTGCATTATCATCGAGACCAATCTGTGATAAATAATAGTTAATTTAAACAATAAAAACATGACTATCATTATATAAGACATTACCTATAACAGTCCTACAATCAAATGACATCTCACTGTTCAAAATTGATCAAGCCATTTAGGCTACAAGAGCTCACTCACAATCATAGAGACATACATACACACATACAATTATTATCCAGCTTCTGGGTCAGCTGGATAAAAACAAAAGTTATTGAAGTTACAAGTCAACAATCATCATAAATTGTATTATGTTTAAAGCTGTACCTTCTTCACAACTCGGCTGACCTGGTCATCAGTAATGCCAGTCATGATATCAATGGGCTCATAAGTAATAGCATCGGGGTTTTCTGCAGCTACATCCTCAATGTTCACACCACCTTGTGATGATGCAATTATAACAGGTCCCTGTTATTAATAAAAAACTTAATATCTTGGGCTTATTATATGACTATATGATTTACCACAAAATACCGCATACTAATAAACACATAAATGTTTCGTCAGACATGTGTACAGTGGGTTGAAATAAACTTTTTAACAAAATAATAAATTGAGTCTTCCAATTACAAATAAGCTAATTGCTTAGAGAGTACACTCGTAATTGTGAAAATTTGTTGCTAGGAATCAATGACTTTCTAAAACATTAATAAAAAGGCTATGGACCAAACTCTTATCTTCAATTAATTAATTTGGTGAAAAATATTTCTGATATTATCTAAAAATCTCCTTTTTTTCTCTTTTTTTACATCTCATTGCATATAATTTATTTTTTCCCAAAAAGATAATTTTAATGTTTGCTCAATGTTAAGGGCTATGTCACTTGTCAAGGCTTATACTCATTATACAGTTTTTTTTATTTCTCCTAAACATATTTCTTTACATTCTGAGATTACATATCAGGGTTGTTTTTATTTATCAATGCCGCAGATATTAAGAAACTAAAAAACTGTTCAAAAAAGTTCAAATAAATGGTATTGCTACTAACCCAAATGGGTAGACAAGCACATCAGAGCACAAGTTTGTGTTGTGCTATAAAAATATTTTCAGTATTAAACCCTTACATTAAAGCTGCGCTCCATCATAATGGCCACATAGAACTCCCTGCGAGGGAATTTTCTCTCAGTAACCATAACCATATTGCAGATGCGGCCCGCAGCTCCCGTCTGTTTGGTCACCAAGTATTGATTCAGCATTTTACCAGCTATATCACCCGCAGTTTGTGGACTAGAACAATTACAAACAGTTATAATTAAAACATAATGGCGTAACCTTAATTTCAATTGGAACATTTCAATTTTAAATATGTTTTTTACTATATTAATAATGTAAATTAATTCATACTTATCAACCATGCGAACTCCTCCTTTTAGACCATTTTTAAATGATCCTTTTCCACGGCCTCCAGCAAGGACCTTAGGATAACAAGAGCAATAGCATACAGATATATTTCATGAATAAACATTTTTTTTCTTTTAAACAAACACAAAGAACACCATTTTTTTCTTTTACTTACCTGAGCCTTGAGTACAATGTCTTTGGTATTAAGTTCTGTAGCAAACTTAACTGCTTCATCCTTGGTCTTTGCAACATTAAATCTTGGAACGGGTATACCATTATCACGCAATAATGTGTAGCTGATATATTCATGGACATTGAGATGTCTAACTTGTTGTTTATTTGGTAGTCTGCTGCCCGATGTTATGGTCAGTATCTGAATTAATACAAAGTCACCAATGTCAGATTTTAATGCATTACAAAGTTATAAATATAAACATTTTTGTTAGTTCTAGGGAATAAGCCACCATAATAGTGTAATACTTAACAGTATATGTACAAAATACAAATATATATCACAGGAATCTCATATTATGTATCTAAGATATTAAAAAATGAAAAAATAAACATTGTTACGTACAGATGACGTAAGGACTGGGTCTTCCAATCGACAAGGTCAAGTATATAATTAAACTAATTTCTAAATATGTAACAGAAACTTTTAAAAATATTACTACTATTTATATACGTAATCATATTCATAACGACCAATTGCTTACAAGCTAGCAAAACGGGAAAATTACCCTGATTATTAAAATCGTTTAGAATAAAGTTCAAATTATATTGTAAAAAATTAAAGTTAAATTGATAAAATCAAAATTTAAATGTCAGTAACAGAAGTAATTTACCTTAGGTCCATTTTTTAAAAATAAATTTTCTGCAAGGCCAAGAGAACGAGGGAATAAAGTCGCCATTTTTCGTGCCGAGTCCTAAGGAGCAGCAGCAGTGTTGCCTTTTTCTAGGCAAATTGAAGCTAATCTTTTCTAGTTCAGTCAGAATGAGTCAGGGTCAAAGACATTGGTTGACTGCGGACTGACATAAGTATTGAATAAAACCAAAGAGTCAAAGATCAAGATCGACGTTTTGAAAGTGGTAAGTATTCGATTACAAATAAAGGTTTTCTCTTATGAACATTTTAAATCTTTCAAGATTTTTTTTTATTTGTTACTAATACTACAATAACTTGTACCTAGTGTGTATTTTTTATTGTGCGTAACCCTATATCGTGCTGATTGTAACTATAGTAATTGTTATGTGGTTTACAGTTTATATAAATATACATTGCTGAAACGACAGATTTCAGCAAAGTAAAAAGCAGCAAGAGGGTAAAATCCCTCCCAAAATGGAATTTAAGCTTCTAACCTCTCGCTCAAATCACAATCGTGGATCTACAGCGATCTTTATCCTACAGCGCAAGTATTTGAACACATAGGGCCAGTAACTAATCCAATATTGTCGGAAGTCACCTCTGTCTTGATTTTTACAGAACAAACCGTTATTTTTTAAATTACAAACACGGAGATTTTGAACTACCGCGGGTAACGTTTTTGAATTCGCGCCGTTTGACTGCGAGATTTTACAGTCACAAAATGGGTCACCATTTAAAAATATAAAAGTCATTTTATGTAGCTTCGCTTTTGGGCCCTGAATAAGGGGTATCTTGATGTATATAACATCTTTGCCTCCACTGTACTACACAATATATTACATAGTTTAATGTTCTCTTTCAAAATTTTCACGTAATTATTTTGATGATTTTGGGGATCTGGCTCCGCTAATGGTAGGGCCTTAAGACTATGCATTTAGATTATCATGTTACTTCATATACTAAATGAAAAAAATATATAATGACAAATGTAGACTTCCGAAAGCAAGAGCTTCCTGAACTACAATTTAAGCTCCTTGCATGAAATACATTTATTAAGCCTCTAGGTTAGTTTCTAGACAACCAAAAAGTGTTAAAAAAGTCAACTCACAATTTCTATTTAATGCCTAATTCAAACAAGACCTACAAAATCTGGGAATACATAATTCTTTTTTCTCACATTTTGTACCTGTAATGTACTAAAATAAAGTAAGCAGTTTCTGGTAGTTACATACAATAGTTTCAGGATTAGGATTTCATGAATAAAGAGTACTTACTAATAACATTTTAACTTAAAATAAAATTCGTAATTTATTGTGTATACAAATATATTAGAATGCTAATATATAATCCAATTTTAATTAACGATAGCCAAAACCAGTTACAGTATAGACTACAGTAAAGTTCAGGACATATGGAAGAGTAGTACATTCTGTGCCGACTATACGCAAGTGGAAAAAGGGTAGGGAGATGATGATATAATTAAATTTTAATGTATGCAAACAATTTTTTTGCACTTTTTAATTTTGCACTATTCTCACATTATTTTCACTGATGTATCTTGTTTGAATTGTTAATTCACTTTTTTTGTTTTTATCTTCTGCCCACACACCATTTCCAGTAAAATAATGATTTTTTTCCAACAAATAAAGTACCAAACTCAACTTCTGTGAGTCACTAAGTTTAGACATGTCTATATGATCGAAAGGATGTAGTAGTAACAACTCTCTGTGGTCTAAAACCACTATTAAATCTCTAATTTTGTTCCACGGATAAAGAAGAATTAAACAATTGTCAAAAACATCTTTTGGTGAAAACTTCTTTAAGAGTTGTTCTGCAACATATTTTATTTGCACCAATGGTATATTGAGCCAAAAAGGATGCCTTTTAAGCATCTCTCTCATGTCACTGGAGGAAAAGGTATTTTCTAAAATTTCAGAAATGCAAAATAATAAATCTTTTGCTTTGCCCAAACGATCTCCATGTGTTTTTTCAAATGTTTCATAGTTTGAGAAACTACCTGAAAGTATGTTCAAACTAACACATTTTTTGTTTTGACCATATAAGTTCATTAGTCTTTTAGTAGTTTTTTTATTATGATGTATCATTTTTAGAAAACGTGGATGATTAAAATATGGTAAAAATTCTGGAGTCTTTTTAGCATTTTCTAATCTTTCTTTAATAGTTTCTGGACTCAATGTGTAAATCTCGAAACATCTTATCTGTGCTTCATTCGAAATATTAAATTCTTGTAACACCTTTCTTATTTTGATCATGTTTGAATAATTTTTCATGGCTATTCTTGGATGAGTTCTAATTATTTCTTTGATATCAATGCCACCAATAAATCTAAAATTGTAAATTAGACTTTTTAAGTTGTCTGGATCTGCATGAATTAAATATAGATTTGATTTAATTTTTAAACTTGGCATCATTATTTGTGT
Source organism: Papilio alexanor hazarajatica (assembly GCA_018246295.1). Taxonomy (NCBI): domain Eukaryota; kingdom Metazoa; phylum Arthropoda; class Insecta; order Lepidoptera; family Papilionidae; genus Papilio; species Papilio alexanor. The sequence continues at coordinate 14,352 of DWLR01000733.1, read as the reverse complement.
TTGCAAGATATTTAAAGTTTCATTAATACTTTCAAGTGGACGGTGTTTAATAGTTGGATAGGTCTTTAAGCCTCGGTAAAATTCATCGCTACTTATGTCTAGAATCAACTCAAGATATCGTTGAATTATTTTCAAACGAACAGAATATAATGAAAAATCGTTAACATCGCCATTTATCAAAGTTGTAAGAGATGTTGGCCATTGTGTCATACAACTTGCAAGCCTGTTTTCAATATTTAAGTGGTTAGGTATGTAACCATCATTTCTCAATTGTCCTATAGTTTTTTGTTTTACTATATTCAAATATTTTAATAAATAAACAGGTTTTACGGGTCGCAGTCCACATTCTTCTAAAACCTTATAGCGAAATTTTAGTGTAACTGGTAATACACCAAAAAATGCGGGGTTTGAAATCAAAGATTTAGTTGAAAACCCCAGCTCGTTAAGAGTTTCCGTCAATGTTTTAATCTCCTTTTCGCTGAATTGTTTTAAAACAGGTTGTTTTAATTGTAAATGTTTTGCTTGACACTCGCTTATATCTAGATATTTACATAAGAAGTATATACTATTTTCTGTAATTGTAGACATTTTTATTCGAAAATTTTGATTTCTTCTTAGCATAAAGCGACGAAAAATATAACTTTGTCTTAGAAACATCTTCGCATGGTGAATATTTCATATTTTGTAGTAATAATTGGAAACATTTAGTTTAACTCAATTTCATATGCAATGCAAGCGTAGTACCTGTCAACTGTCAAATGAAATTATAAATCAAATGTTCTTAGGGATGCATGACATATCGATGTTGTAGAAATCATAAAAATTGATGTTTGATTTGATTTTGATTTGATTGATTGAAACCCTTTGTTGTAGTTTTGAAGACATGACTATTTCATAAAGAAGGAAGAAGATGTATCGTCATATCTATTGAATCTTCTGACGAATCTAAAAAGGATGAAAACATTGATCTCGAACATGATATAGGTATGGAATTACCATAAACAACACATAAAAACATAAAAAACAGATGAAGCAGGATTAGAATTCTACATGTTTATGTCAACTCCTGATATGCGCTGGACCGGCTATAGCCGTCTTATAAGCCGTGGCATGTATTTATTTGATTTTCGTCATTTTGACTCTGAAGCAGCGGTGAAGGTCCACGGAACTAATGAGAGACGTGATAATGTAACAAACATATCGATCAAAATTCCACTTTGGCCTACCATTATGATAATGCATTAATTTTTAAATATTATGGAATTCGATTAGACAGTAGATTCACATATAATAATAATAAATGTTCATGATCGATGTCTGTACATGAGAAAATAAAAGAGAGAGACTATTTTTGGAGGATGGAACCCAAAACAGTAATTTATAGCAAATTAACAAAGTAAGTTTAGGTTTTTTTTAAAGCAGAGTTAGGTTAATTTAATTTCGTTCTATATTTCAATTTTCAAAATTTGTTAATTGGTTAATTCAGTCCCATTTGAATTGACATATTTTCAATTATATCAATAAGTAAACAAATTTTTCACAATTTTTTACAATAATTTTACAATCTTATAACCATTAGCGATCCCAAATAATTTTCCGTGATAAAAAAAAATCAAACATCTAATATCATTAAATAAGATAAGTAACAGATTCTAAGTGTAAATAATATCAAAATGTTTTAATTTATTTAATGTTTAGTGGGCTGCTTTTCCGAATTCTTTTTTGTTGGTCAAATCGGCGATGGTAGTAACAATAAGGCGAAGTTATTGGCGACTTGCTATGCAGTTGTTAATAAAATTTGTCGCGACTCGCAGAAAATTTTCTTCGTAAAATTGGTCTTTTGCAATTCTTCAATAATTCTTGTTGAGGCTGAGATGTGCATGTTGGCGATGTTTTCCAAAATCTAGTCCGCCTATAACGCGGTTTTGTCGAGCGATTCTTTCGCGCTAAGTGGTTGATAAACATCAGACGAAAAGTCGTATCGGATAATTTGCCTCTTGCTAGGCTTCGCGTTTTGTGTAATAATTTTATCAGTTTTTGTTCTCCTTGCTCGATTCCCGTTAATCATTTTTAATTGACGACTTCATATACAAAACCATACCAACTAACCAAAAACATACCAATCCAGTGAGTGGCGGATTATATAATAAATCATGTATCTGTTTGATGTCTTGTTTATCGAGTCTGGCGATGACCATTTGAGCTAGTTAAGTCTGGCTCTTTTTGAGCTCGCTTATTTGACCGCTGCTTATAGCGGCGATTTTATTAAGACTGCCTATAACTTTTGTAGGAGGAAGGCGTGTAAATTAAAACACTGAGCAAAGTGTCGTTTTAGCTGCAAATCTATGGAATCTTTTATTTGTGACAAATTTCGAAATATAGCTTAAAATTGTGTACGGATGTGTGCTCCAAAAGCTTTAGGCTCTCTCGAGTACTGGTAGTTCACACGTAAATAAATTTAACGGCAACTTGACATTTCTCGGCCGAGGTTAAGGAATGGTCGAGGAAACAATTATCTTCTTAAGTGTTAGATTTGTGATAGTTTTTGAGCTTTGTTCTTCGTGAGAAAGTATACGAATGTGGGAATAGCTACAAATTTAATCGTAAATTCGATTACCTATGAAATGTGATCCCACTTCCCTTCTGGTAACGAGTTTTACAAACCACACGCTGTCTCATTGCCATTTTAGCGGGCACTGGTTTAGCTACCGTGTGTGTAGCCCACACGAGTTGCTGAGTCAACATTCGAATCTCATTTGACCGCTGTTTATAGCGCTGACTTTGTTAAGACTATCACTTTTGTAAGAGGAAGGCCGGCGTTAAGGAACGATCGATGAAACACTTATTTTTATGAGGGTTAAATTTGTTACAGTTTTTGTGCTTTGTTCTTCATAAAAAAAATATATCAATGTGCGAACAGCTATACTATTAAAAAGAAGGCTTATAATGATAATATCACGAAACAAATGTCCTGCACAAGTTTATACACTCTTACACTTGGAGACGCTTCGTCCAGCGTATTTATATCTGTAGAGGTCAGTGCCTGTTACCCATACCCATGTTATTTATGAACAACATTGAATCACTATGTTATTTGTAAAAAGCAAAGTGCGATTGATATTGATTCATTTAATGTGATAAATTAACATGACTTAACTTTAACTTTTTGAGCTCCTTCTTTTAGTTTGCCTCGTTTAAAAATGAGATTTTTATCTGTGGTCATGATTGAATTGAATTCACTACTCTCTGCTTATATTCTATTTAAGCTCTATGATTGAATCTTTAAAATTGGGTGTTGTTGGTCTGAAATGCTTGTTGTACAATTAAACGAAACTTTTATTTATAACAGTGCAGAAATATAAATTATCAATAATGGTGACATCTAAATCAAAAACGGGGTTATTTGCTTTAGGTTTTTACACTATTGCCACCCTGTTTATAATAATATCATTTGCTAGTCCCTTTTGGCTGGTAACGGATGGAAAACTTAAAAATCCGAAGTTTGTAAAAATTGGTTGGTTATAAATCAAAAATTTATCTTTCTTGCATCCATTGATTTGAATTGAATGAAAAAATATTATTTTTTTACTTTTTACTCGTAATATTCTCAGATTGGAATCAGTGAAGATGACTGTTCTACAGTCTTAATTTCTTATTTTTAATTTAACAAAAACAATGTGCTTATATGCTCAGATACATAAATTAATAAATGATCTGAACTTACCTGAAGGTATTCAGATATAACTATTTGTATACTATTGTATACAATTGTGTTTACAATAGTTAACATCATTGCTTTAATGTTGGGATTTTGTTGTGCATTTAACAATTTTTATTTGAAATATAACAGATGTTTAAAAAGGTTTTAATATTTGTTAACCTTAATTATATGTCATAACTAAGTATATAAGTAAGTAATAAGAAACATTTATTATTTAGTCATCTAGTGAATTAGGTGAAAATCGGTTGTTTTAAAATGGCTTGTCTATTGTTTAATATTTGAATAGTTGGTTGTGCAGACTGACTACTTTTTTACTTTTATAATTTTTTCAGGATTATGGGAAGTCTGTTTCAATGGTTTCGAAGAGGTGCATCATTGGTATGACACAGTATTTAAGGGATGCTGGTGGATATTTGAAGAAGAATATTATATCATACATGATATACTCCTGCCCGGTTTCTTCATAGCAACACAATTTTTCTTCACAATTGCCACTTGCTGTGTTCTTGTTTCAATGTTTATGACATACATGTATATAAAGAAAGACAAAGATGATGACAACTATGTAACACTTTTAGTTACTCTGGGCACAGTCCTTGTAATTGGAGGTTAGTATAAATATTATTTATTTCATACCAGCATAATCATGCTACAATACTTAATTTTGATTGAGTATTTCAGTATGATGAATGAAAATTGTAAGAATAATAAGGATTTATACTGTTTTTTTATTGGGACATGAGTTTAAGACACATAAAATCTTGTTAACTTCCCAAAAGTACCTGAGTGAAATTAGCATAAGTGAATTGCTACATATCAAGTGGTGTTCAATTTATAAGTTCAAAATTATAAGTATCATATCATCACTAATCTTGGATGTATGCTAGAAAAAGCTTTTGTCTGTTAAGTAAATCCATAAGGACTTGGTTTGAATTAACTGCATGGTTACATCCCATAACGATGCAACTGAAAATGTAACATTTTGGTGACCAGTGATTTCTACTAGCATCATCAATTGTAGTATAAATGTAGTAAGTGTGAACACAAAGTACTTTATTAAGCTATTATTTTATAGACATTATATGTTTGTTATAGGATTTGCAGGTTTAATATCTGTGGTAACATTTGGTGCCAGAGGAGATGGGCGTGACTGGATGCCCAACTGGGAGCACAATGACCTTGGTTGGGCATTCGCCCTGGGTGTGATTGGAGTCCTCTTCCTGTTCCCAGCTGGTATTCTCTTCCTCATCGAGGCTCGTGTTCAAAAGTACAAGAGGCTTCATAACATGCAGAGCAGAGAACCCTCTTCTCACACCATGCATGAAAGAAAGATTGGGTTTTCTGGGCATACTGACATTTAATTTCATATTAAGTGTAGTATGATACATTATGAACATTATATTGATATTATTTTTTTATTATTATGCAATGAAATCTAATTTTTATCAATTTTGATACACGGTAATAATTCCGTCCAATACTTTTTTAATAGCTTTGTTTTTTTAAGTTTTATTTTATGCACTAATTTATTTAAGTGTTTTTTATATTTTACTAATATATTGATAAGTATAATATAATTAGAATAAAAAGATATGACATAATTTAAATTTCTTAATGTAGATTTTTAACAAAAATTTTATAATAAAAGAAATAAATTCTTTTGCCCATGTCCATTCTTTCCATTTAGTCTATATGTATAATATTTTATGCCTTCAGCCCATTTCATGTCAATTGGTTATAGAAATTAAAATGTTTAGTAGTGGTGGTTATTTGGCATGGCATACAAGTTTTAAAACTTTAGTATTGTTTAAAAGCACTCTCTGGCAGATTTGTTGATATTTGAAAATTAATTGGCACAGTATTTTTGCACATTAAAGCTGACTTAGCTGCCTCAAATCCTAAAGATACACAAAGAGATTCTTGAAAGCCTAATAAAACACCATGAATATAACCACTGGCAAAACAGTCTCCTGCTCCCGATACATTTTCAAAGCTATTTAGTTTTTCAACTGCATAATAGCGTACATTTAGTCTTTCTTTCTTTGCATTATCTATTTCATTAGAAATTCGTGTAACAGTAGTAACTCCTTTTTGACCCATTGTCACAATCAGAACCCGAATAAATTGTGTTACAATCTTGGATAGATCGATTATTTCATATATATCAGATGTTTTCTTAATGGTCATATTCGGTTCGATAAACTTTGCCATGGTTCTTAATTCCATTATATTTGGGGAGGAATATGTAATCTTGTAGTGTTTTGAATGTAGAACATTCACAGCTTTTCTTCTGTCCGTAGGTTCAAAAAAAACTGAAACAGTAGAATTAGAGTTACAACAATAGAATTAATAGTTAAAGCGTAATATTTAATTCTTTTGGAAAAGTAAAATAGGCAACATAAATATAGATGGATGTAACTAAGAATGTTGGGAATTCAGACATAAAGGGTCAGAGACATTCAACATAGATGGAACAATATGCACCTAACTGTAATTGCTTACCTATTATGGATTTTCATATTGTTTTGGCAACAAGGAACAGTTTCACGAGGAAGGTTTAGGTGTATATTTTGACGATAATTGTTAAAATGTATGAGCCTTTATCGAAGACGCTGCGTAATCCCTTTAAGATATAGCAAAACAATGTATGGTGGTATATTTCCTTTTTATGTCTACAGAAAAGTGCGCGATGGCTTCTTTTTGGTTGGTTGGATGGATAGTTTTTTTTATGGGTCTTTTACCGAATCTTTACGGGACCATTTACGAGTGCCTCATTATAACTATTATTTTCTAGGATATATCAATTAAAAAATAATACGTTAATTATTCGCTATTTCTCGGATTCAGTATTAATTCTTATCCTAATAAATACGTTGACTAGGGCATTAAATATAGATTATAATTGTCTTTTACTCTATGTAAATCATTTTGACAAATAGTTTAGAAGATATGAAAATATTAAAATGTTTATATTGATTTTTGAAAGCCATAGTCCTCCGGCACGTGATATATCTAAAAAAAATATTGCGTATAATATGCTCTTTATCGATGTGAAGCCGGGGTGGGTCGCTAGTTTTTAATTAATTACTTGAAAACTATCTAAATAATTTATTAGATCATCTACCGTCCAAAAGTTGAAAAGTGTTCAAATGATACAAATATGTGTTTTTGAGTTTTCAGCGCATGATGCGCTACCGACAATTACGCTTAAAACATTTGTAGGAATAAGTTAGTAATTTCCGGCCTACAATTCATTTATTTTAATCTCTTTGTGGAAGTCTAATATAATTTTAGACTTGGACTGTCTATTATATTCATTTTGGGTACTGTTAATTTTGTGAAGATTTGGCCAAAAACTCCAGTAAGCTTACAGAGCTGTTTTCTTTTCCACTCTGTTATACAGGTCATGGCATTTTTTTTAACTAGGTAGGTTTTTTTTTCAGGTTCTGCGATGGTAATGGCAATGTGTTATATAGTTTGGAGATTTGCGTTGATTTCGTCTGTCCAGCGAATTGGGCGGGTCCTCATTTATTGTTTCTCGTGGCGATTTAAAAATTTAAAGAAATCTATAACATGTAATGGCCGTTAGGCAACAACAACGAGAAAACGAATTTTTTTATTAGCAATATACACGACCTTAGACGAGGTATTTATGTGTAGTTGTTGCCTGTAAAAACGTTCGTAAGGTAATTAGAATTTGTCACAAAAATTCATCGAATTCGAAATCTGTCTATATTCTGTTAATTTTAGTCGCTCATCTTGAGAATTTTACGTATAGACAAATTGTTCCATATAGTTAATTTTTTCTTTATCTGTGCCTTAGTCTCAGGTGTCAGTTGTCAATTCTCTTTGGTTATAGTAGTATATAATTTTTTTATAAGACTACGCCCAAAACAGTACTCAGAGAAATATATCAAGATACATAATAATCAGTGTATTATAATTATTTGTAAAGGAACATTTGAACGTAAGTTTGTTATGATTTGGTTAAGAAATAAATAATATTCTTCACAAATAAGATTTTGTTACTGGTTCGTTTTTAAACGGTTATTATTTTGGTATTAAAGTTTTTAATTCACTTTTTTATAGTTTCAATGGTGTTTTTGAAAGTAAGTTTCAAAAATTAAAATGAGTGAAATTAATTTACAATCATTCTTAAAAGATCATTGTATAGCAAATGTTTTCAATCATTAGTTTTTATTTTTTTTAAACTTACTACGTTACAATAATGAATACTTTACTAACAGTGAGTCTTTACAAGATTTTGTCATACTATCATTGATAATATGTGTATTAGTAGTAAAGCTGTGAAAAAGGATATCTTTGTACATTCAAATTAGTTTAAGGTACAATAAGTTGATGTGTAAAGGTGTTAATAAGATGAAATAAAATATCCTGCATTGGTTAGAATAATTAAAAATAAATAAATAAATATCTTTATCAATGAAATATTTCTTACAAATGCAAATGGAATCATACTAAGAACTTATCTAGAGGTCAGGCAACTATTTTCCTTAATAAAATGTTTCTAAAATGACCTTAAGTTTGATTGAAATATATTTTTTGTTTGTCTTGTGTTTCCCACTGTGAGCAAGCGTGTGAAATCTTTGTCATTGTATTTCTTCGTGAATGTAATGGTTGTAGGTTGCACAACAAATGTTCCTCCCCACTTAGTGTGTGTTGTGCAACTCTCTTGTGAGTTATAATTCATTTCAGGCCCATAACCTTGCTTTATATTTTAAGAAGCCTAATTCATATTTCCTACAACATTGTTTTGACTTTTAAAAGGACATATTACTATAGTGTATTTATGTAATGAGTAAAAAGTAAATTATTTTGTATGATAATTTTTTTAAAATAATAACATTCCTTACTATGGTGGAATTTTTATTTGAGATATTAATTTTAAAAATTAGTAAAAAAAAATTATACATGGAATATTAGAAAAACATATTAAATTTAATTATTAACTTTCGTTTTATTCTTCAGTTTCTTACTAAAAATAAAAAAATCTTTGATTATTGAATATTTAAAAAAAAATATTCTATGTAAAAAGAGTAGGAAATAAAGCAATAAGGCTGTTGCAGACAATGAAAAACAGAAGTTTGGCTGGCAATTGTGGCATTGCTGTATTTATAATTGCCCTTGTGACAGTGGCATTGGCATTCGGCACACCCAGTTGGATTGTCAGCGATTCAAGAATCAGAGGCAACCAATTAGACAGGTAACAATATTGGATTTGCTTATTTTTAACAATATTATGTGCGTTTGATTTTTACCATTATTATTGTGATGTTTTTACAAAATTACAAATTTTCATATTGGTTTCCATTTTATAGTAATTAAGCTTTTAATTAGGTTGGTGTAAAGTTTATAGCAAATGTTATAATTGTAATTTTTTTTTCAATATGGCAATGGTTTTATTATTATTATTATATCTTAAAAATATATATAAAAATTTTAAAGATATAAATTGCCTTAGATTGGATGCATTTGTACTATTATGTGCTTGAATTATTTGAGTCAGACATATAGAAAATCCTTTTTTACAGACTGGGACTATGGAGTCATTGCTTTAGATCACTCCCTGATCCTTTGGATCAATACCAGCGGCGATTCTTTGTCGGCTGCAGATGGGTTTATGATCCATTTACTACTGGGTATGACCGTATACTGGGATATCTACTTCCAGGTAATTTAAATTATCTCATAATTTTTTAAAAATAATTTCTAAACTAAACAAATAACTAAGATGACTAGTGAATGTTTTTCTTCTAAAAAATTTATAAATAATTTTGTTCTTTTAATATAATCCATTGCATATTTTTCAGGATTCATGATAGCAACACAATTCTTCTTCACTCTGTGTCTGGTAGGAGTCCTAATTTCTACTATTTTAGTTCTTGTTTTCTTCCTTTGCTGTGGACCTGACCAAAATAGATTTATACTAATAATCCAGAGTATAGGATACATAATGTTAGGAGCTGGTAAGTAACTTTAGATTTACAGCTTGAGTGTGAGTTCATATGTCAACTGTATTGTTAACACAAACTGTCAAAATTTTAGGGATAAGTGGCTGTATAGCTGTTATAGTTTTTGCGTGTTTTGGAAATACTGAAGGATGGATGCCAGGTCATCCTAACAACTACTTTGGTAAGTAAATGTTATGAAAAAATTAATATTTTTTTAAAATTATCTTTCAAGAAAAGTTTCGTAATAACATGTAACAGTGTAAAATACATCAATATTGATTATACAATAGGATTAAATATGAAGAAAACGGAAATTGATTTGCAATATTACTGTCAATTTTATATCATTTATTTGAAAATTGGAGATGAGTATTTATTACCTTTTCTTTGTACAGATTTGTTGGTTTGTATATCATACTAAAATAAAATCATACATTTTTATTCTAGGATGGTCATTTGGGCTTGCTGTGGTTGGATCTGTGGCTTGCATCATAACAGCAGCTCTGTTCTTAACAGAGGCAAACATTCAATCAAAGAAACGAAACCGATTGAAAGAGTCGCAGGCACGTTTTGAAATGGAACACGAATCTAAAGCCTAACAAAGGAATTTGTAAAGAACCTTGCCTTTTGTAGGCCAGTAAGAGCTTACGATGTGTACAAGTTTTTTTATCTCCACCAATTATTAAGGTGTTAAACTGCCAGCCTAAAGTAAGCTTTAATTTTTTTTAAAGATGGTAAGGCTTCATAAAATCTTATTTAAATTTTAAGGACAATAATTGTAATTCTCTTCTTTTGCCCACATATTTATAAATATAAAAATAGATTTGCATTTGAATCTTGTATTGATGAAAACTCAACTGAAACTAGTTTATATAGTTTTAAGTAAATATTTAGTTTATATTTTGAAATCTTTTTTGTAAGTCAATTAACATTTCATTCTGCAATATTCCGTCCAGTATTGTTTTAATCACCAAATGTGTCTGTTTTTAGTAAGATTAAAAAAGAAATGTAAGAGAGTTGTAATTTTAATGAAGAGTATAAGTAATGTAGATTTCAATGAAGATATTAAAAGTGCCTTTACTTTTTAGAGTAATGATGCAACTTCTAGTTTTAAGATGTATACAAATTTTTACGTGTGTGTGCCGTATTATTTTATATATAAAATCCGAACATTTTTAACTTAATCCGTCCAAATAAATGTGAAATATTTTTTATTAATTAATTTTATGATTGAGAGTTACGTTGTACACTAAAAGGAATTTGAATATTGTATATTATATATAAAGAAGTTATTCTAGTTACACTGGTAACTTATCTTACATGAATTGAGCATTATAATGATACAATTTTAAAATACTAACATTTTGTAATACTGTCTTTAATCATTAAGTTTAAGCATGTCTTGTAATCGTCCTTGAAACGAAGCAAATAAATTTAGTGTAAGTGAAGTATGGTTTACAGCTCTCAGCCTTTTATAAAAGTTTCTAATTCTGTTATTATCTGCACACATAATGTTTTAAAAACAGTTCAGATCAACATTAAAAACGATGTTAATAAAAAAACTTCAATATGTATAATGTGATGCTTGTTCAGGGTAATCGGCGTATTTCGCATATCAATGAGTTGATTAATCTTGTAACCATACCTATACCACCACAATTATTTAAGTAATCTTACAACGATCAACTTTATTCTACTTTTTATTATGTGAATAATTTGTTGAAGTGTTCTTTGGTTTAGGTTTTACATTTTTTAATGAATAACATACATCACTATGTGCTTTATTTTTTTTTAAATTAAATATGGATTATTGTTTTTTTTAGGAAATAAATTTATAACACAAAAAAATACTTTTTATTATTTTTATATGATTAATGCATTGATTAAATGTTAATTCCATCGAAATTCAAGCTATGATAACGTATCATAATTTCACAAATTTGGATTAACCTGTCGTACATGTTAGACTTGTTAAAAATTGGACATATTGTGTGGCCCTGTCTCTGCAAACAAGCAACTGTTTAAGTATGAGGTTTACTAATTCGCCATAAATCAGTTTGTTCTATGATAGAACTGATACACCTGAGGATATTTAAGATTCACACCGTTTTTACCTCCGCCCCTATCTTCTTTATTTCTTTCGTGTTTATAAAAAATAAACAATTTAAACCTGAACCAAAATAAACCTTGAATGGATCAACGAAGGTGTCGGAGCTAGAACATTTTAGAGAATGTTATCGACACGATTGGTGATCGACTAATAGAGTAACCCTCTATTAGTCGATGTTGGGAAACCGACGAACCTATATGCTTAGATTAAGGATTTTGAAGAGTGTGGCAGAAAGCGGAGGACTACATACTATGAAAGGCAAAGGGCAAGTCGTTTATCCAGCAGGCAGTGCACTGATACAGGTTGATTATAATGATATAAGATACATGTACATATAAAAATATATTCTTGTTTAATTATTACATCCAATTTTAGTAAATTTCACTACCAGCTTACAAATTAAGTCTGATTATAAAATTTATTTAGATTCCCTTAATTTTTTTTTATCACAAATGTTCAAAAACAATATTTTATCTTTAAAAAATTAATCTCTATAAATGTCAATGTCACGCAACCGTCAAACAGGTAAATAAGTAAACGGATTGGATTTATTACTTGACTGTTAATTAATCTTTAACTTGTTTATATAAATAAGAAGAAATATTTAATTATTAATAAAATACAGGCCAAATATAATGACGGCTAATAACGAATATCCGAAAGCATCTAGTAAGTAATCGGTTTGGGCACGCCCTTCATTTGTAAATATCGACAAATATTTGAATTTTTTACTATTTCGAATTATCGATATACTGTTTTATATTAATTTATATTTTTCAGATGCTACTTTGATTGGAGCAAGTATTACGTATATAGGTGGCCTTTTTCTACTTCTATCTTTTGCTGGCCCGTATTGGATAGAATCATATTCTGAAATGTTTTCGCCTTTCAAACACATGGGGCTATGGGAGTATTGTTTCGACCGTTTTAGACTTCCTTCGTTTCAATATGACAAGTTGTTCCATGGTTGTCACTACATTTTTAGTGAGGTAAACTTATTTCATACATAACTAATATTACTCCATATGTTTTTCCCATTTCCCATTCATTTTGGTTTGCAATCCTCTAAAATCATTTATCAAACTACTCCACCTTTCCTCTCTCTTTGATCACTCTTTGGGTATTGTTTTAGGCTTTAGATATGAAAGTTCTATATAAAAGTTTTACTTAAACTTACCTGCTTGCCAATGTTGTCTCTATTCTCTCTTTTACTTAAAATAAATTCTTATTTCTATGAAATTTCATGTAATAGATACAAATACGTTTTTATCGGAAGAGTTTTATCTAATGAAATGATTTAAAATTATATTACACTTTATTTTCTAGGAGTACTATGTAATCAGAGAGTGGCTTCTTCCTGGTTGGTTGATGGCTGTTCAGGCATTTGTGACGTTGGCTCTCATATTGTCACTGACTGCACAAGTACTGTTGGTGGGTGTGATTGTGCGTTGGCCGTTGAGAACTGTTCTTTGCTATGAATGGATATTTGTGTCTTCAGCATTTGTAATGGTGGCAATTTCAAGTAAGTTTTTCTGTATATATGTTTGTTTTAACAAATATGAATTGAATTATTAGTGGAATGGAGTTAATTTTAAATTGTTTTATGACATTTTTAGTTTAAAATTTAAGAACAAAATCTTTTAAATGTGAAAATGTTGTATTCAAGGTGCATTCCTCTTCTTGGCTGTTGCTATCTTCGGAGGAAATTGTTATAGCCGCAGCTGGCTGCTTTATCCATCATTCAATGTGCTCTCTTGGTCTTATGCATTTGCCGTTATTGCATTCATACTCTTTGGTAAGAAAATCAACTTTTTTTTACTGAAGTATTTTTGTTTTCAAGTAATTAATGTATTCACTATTTTTTTCTTTACTCATTTTGTATCAATTATAAGAATGTTCTTTTCAGCTGCTTATTCTTGAACTTAAACTAACACTAGATTTTACAACGCCATTGCTAATGAAGATTTACCTGACATCAGCTCTGCTTATGTATGTTAATGTTGACAATACATTGAAAAAACATGCACGAAGATTATGTTTCGAATTTCCGCCATTTGTCTTTTATCAGATTCCAATATCGCGGAAGATCTATCATTGAATATTTCTAAATGCTGGAACTTGGACATCGAGCAGCGATAAAATCATATCAAAAATGTATTACATATTTTATTTGTAGGCCTTGCGGCTATTCTACTATTCTTGGAAGCAAGAAAATTGTATGAGCTGCGTTTGGAGGCGAAGAACTTGGTGGCTCAGATGCAGCACAGCCAGCCGGAGCATGCGCTGCATCAGCTGCGTGACCAGTTGCAGCAACAGCAACAACTCACGTACTATAGACATTAAGGTATTTTACTTTTCTTACATATTATTATGTAGATTTAGATTTTTTACTTTTCTCTATTATGACACACATGAGTATAGTTTGATAAACTTGTCCATCTTCAGGTCTCCTATATTGACCATGGGGTGTTTTAAGGATTTGTACCTATGATGAGCATGCAAATGTTTTTGCATTTACTTATCCATTTACAAGTAGCATTTTGTTTGTT
>DWLR01000732.1:0-22582 GCA_018246295.1 Papilio alexanor hazarajatica | reverse complement strand
GTCTTGGGTGGGAATCGAACCCACGACCTGCGGCGCGACAGGCAAGTGTCTTGCCACTGCGCCAACCGGTCAGTCCAAATTGTACGAGAAGGTTTATAATTTTGTGACTTCAGAGATTTTCATTTCTATTAGTCCCATGTTAATTATATGTCCCGTGTTCTACCTGGTGCGGTGGCTGTGCCGGGAGCGGGAGCGACGCGAGCGGTGCCTGGACCGGGAGCGCGAGCGCTTGCTGCGGTGGCGCGAGCGCGAGCGGCGCGACCTCGACCGGGAGCGACGTCGCGACCGGGACCGGGATCGTGTCCTAAACAATTAAACATTTGAAGTTTTAAGTGAGGTCCAGATACTGTTTAAGAAATTTTTAACAAGGTTCAGATAAAAACATAAGTTACATTCTACAGGGCTTTAAAACATATGAAAGCTTATTTATTTGAATATCACAATCATCTATGTTAAGTTACATGAAAATAATATTAAAATTAATATGTATTCCCTTTCCCAAATAAAGACCTTGATAATATAAACAAAGGGTACAAACGAGGGGCGTTCAAAGAATTCTGAATGAAATTTATTTTTCAATTTAGTCCCCCATCATCTCAATATGCTTATTTGAGTGGGAAAGTAACTTTTCAATTCCCTCTAAAAATAATTTTCTTCCTTGTCTGAAACATATTCATCAATTGGCACCTTCAACTCTTCATCATCAGAAAAATGCATACGTCAAAGATTGTTCTTGAAGATGGGGAACAGTAAGTAATCACTAAGGGCTAACTTTGGGCTGTAAGGTGGATGATTGATTTCTTTAAATCTGCAATCCTGCACAGCAGCCTTGGCATTTTGCTCTTTGTGAAATGGCATATTGTCGTAAAGAAGCAAGACAGTTACAGCCAATTTTCCATGTCTTTGTTCTTTTATGCCTTGTAAGATGCGGCAGTAATACTTTGTCTGCATAGACTGTTGTTTGCGCTCAGGATCATAGAGTTAAACCCAAGTTTCATGACTATAACAAAATACTATGCAGATTTTCACCACAGAGCTCCAATAAGTCTTGCAACTGTCAGCTCGTACTTGTTTCTGAAGCGCAGTGAGCATTTGCAGCACCCATCTTGCACTAACTTTTGACAGGTTCAGATATGAAGGTAGTGTGAATAGTACCCACAGATAGCTTAGTCCTTTTTGCTAATTTTTTCACTTTTAACTTTTAACACCTCTCACATATCTCACCTTCGAGAAAATTCATAAGTTCCAATATATTTGCGAAAATCAAATTTTTCATAAATTACCTTAAAACATTAGCTATCCATATTATTTAATTCCACTTCACTTTATCTTATATTTTTCAAAAAAATTAGGATAGGATGAAAACAAGAAAAAGTGTAATGGCTTCACAATTCTAAGTAATGTTTATTTATAAATTTAAGTCTTCATTTGGAACAGGTTAGGTATATTTAACAATATTGGGTGATTTTTACTGAGATGACAAAATTGATAAAATGGCAGAAGAAGGAAATGTGACAATATATTTAAATGTGGCAACAGGGAGACTGACAATTTAGCAAAAGTTGAAGGTTCAAGTTTGCACTGTCCTGGAGTGCAGTCTGTGACCAATACTGACACAAAAACAAAAGCATAGTGTTGAAAAATTAGTTATAAACTGTTTGCAGGCAATAATAAGGATTTGATGAAATTAACATACATATTGGCTTACAGGGGGTGCCAAATTACTGTAAGTTTGCTATACTTGTATACAACTTCATTGTTAATTTTTAATTAAATAACATACCTTCTCTTATCCTTTGACAGAAGTCCAATCACTGGGTCTATAGCAGCAGAAATGTAGTTCTGAGCTTCCTTCACCCGGCACATGGCTTCTTCTATTTCCCTTTGGGCAGCCTCATTGCTCTTAGTCTGTGGCTTACAGATAGCTTGAGTGGCGTGATGGACCTGTAAATATGTTTAATTATGATCAAAAATATTTAAGATTTAAGAATAGCAGAAGTTTGCAGTGGCAGCAACTTACATAAATGAGTCGGCTCAAGTTGGCAAGAGGGTGAAAATAACAAAGTAAGGATCTTTGTAGTTTTAACAGAACACATGATAAAAATTATTTAGATATAGAAAAACTAAATCTTGGGGAAAAACGGGCTAAAGCAAATATTTGATCTAGATCAAGTGATGGATACCATACAAAAGAATGCAGTTTTATAACAATAATAAATAAATAAGCACTTATTCCCATTACCCAAAAGTAATAGATTTTTAAAACATGTTATTTACAAAATGCATCTTTACTTTTAAACTTTATAAGGATTTAACATAAAAGGTAAAACTTTACCAACCTTAATAGTCTGCCCTTCAACTATGCTTCCATTTAACTGCAAAGCCTTAATTACACATTCCTGCTCCGTCATTTCAACAAGAGCATATTTAAGATTATCTACTTCTCTATCACAAAATCTTAGATAACTAACTTCTCCGGCTTGACAGAAATGATCAATCAATTGCTGTTGTGTTAATAAGCCTACATCTACAACTAGTAATGTTCGCCTTATTTCTTCAATTTTTCTGGAATCATAAGCTGCAGGCAAAGGTGGATATGCAGGAACGCCGGCAGCTGCCATTTTCGGATCGTAAGTTTGTATGACTTGATTAGGAGGAAGACCTTCCAAGGTGTTTATGACATGTGCCGGTAATCGCGGCTCTACAGTATTTAAGCCAGGCACTAAGGTCCCATTGCTCGACATCTCAAGCGCTTTATGCTCATCTGGTATTTCACCTGACTGCATTGGTATTACTATTAATGCTCGGTCGATAAAAACCGTGTTTGTCATATGTTGAGCTACATTTACAGTAGCAGAGTCATAATACTTTACATAACATATACGGGACTGCACAGGACAGGATACATCTCTGATCGTAGGATATAGTCTGATATCATCAATTTTACCCAGGTAACCAAACAGAGTTTGCATTTGGTCTTTTGTCGCTTGTGGCGCAATATTGGTGACTTGAATCACCCTCGTGGACCCAGAAACCATCTTTGATGATTTACACATAAGGATGATATTTTACGCACTAAGAAGAATTATTAATAGTTGTGATCGAGTAAAGAATTGCCTTTCGCTTATAAACGACATTATGCGCACTAAACAATCTCTTACTCAAAAAGAATGAAAATTCCTAAAAATCAAAAACCACGCTTAATAATATAGACGCAATACATCGCAAAGCAGATAAAACAAAATATTTTTACAGTTTAAGTTAATTACTATTTTTAATCTGCATTGTTGCACTGTGTCTAAATAGGGACACGGAAAAAGTATCGATATACTGTTGTATTAAGGTGTTTTATGTTCGATACCGATACTTATGTATTCGATTCGAGTAAAGGGCTCAATATGTAACCTAAAAAGTACCTAATAATACTGTCAGCACTGATACTGAAAACTTAGCTTTACTGCTAAAATATTTCACACTGACCTTCTAAAATTATCCTTTAAAACTTCACTTTTGCTCAAAATATTTTAGAAGGTTAAAGGTAAAACTAAATCAGCAATTTATATAAGCCAAATCCCACAGTTTTAAAATTAATAAAAGTTTTAAAACGTTAAACCTAACTCCCTTTAACAAACTGCTATATCTACAGGTACGTGAGAAAAAGACGCCAGCTAACTTGGAATACCTTGGGGTTCGAGATACTAAACTCTTCGAAATTAAAAAAAGAACTATAAATCCTCTCAATTGATGATTTAAATAAGATGTTGTGACTTCAGAAAAAAATCTCTGAAAATCTTTTTCTAAATAAATACATATTTATTTTACAGTAATACACATATTTATTTTATACAAAAATGTATTCCTATGTATTTTTATTGGCTATTTATCTTGTACTTGGTACCTTTTTTATCAATACGTTCTATACTTTTTTCAATACTACTCATGTAGTACAATATCGATACTTTCCTTTCGATACCGTGTTCCTATGTATAAAATGTATGAAGCTATTAAACAAAACACCATACAGATTATATTAGTAAACAGTACAAGTTCGTCTTATAAAATACAACACTTAAAATTATGCATTTTATCGGAGTTCATAAATGTTTACAATAATTATTTTCAATTTAAATTTCTGTAAAGATTTTAGGTTAGGTTAGAAATGTCATGACTTTCGCCTTTTTTCTGAAAAAAAAAGAAATTTGACCGCAATTGCCCCCATATCACTATTCACCATAATCTAAAGGACTGATAGCAATACTGTTACTAATAAGCGGCAATATTTAAAAAAAAAATCTTTGCATATTTGTTTTTTTGAAACTGATTTAATTGGTATCAATGTCAAGCGAAATAGATACACTGAAACTGCAACTGAAATCAGGTTTGTGATCGTACTTTTAATTATGCAAGACCTACACGTATGATTATTTTCAATGTTGATTTTTTATGCATTAAATACATATTTGTGTATTTGTGATTATTTTCAGTTTAGTGGAAAAGTTTAAAGTGGTAAAGGCACAGATTAAGACTAAGTTTACTTTAATGACCAATCAATGCTTATTAATTTTAAACTAGGATTGTTAGGACTGTAATATGGATTTCATATTGCATGCCCACGTGTCCTTCCTCTCCTTCCTTTGTTCACAGAACAAATTTTCATCGAGGATTGGATTAAAATCTTACTACAGAATTTAGACTTTCTTAATCCTTTTATTCTACTTTATATTGTAGTCTTAAGGCGTAAACACACCAATGATAAAATAGAACGTCAGTTGCGCATTACGGAGCGTGACCTCACAGAAGAAATTTCGTTTGTTACTAACGACATAAGTTTGTTAACGGATCAATTTGAGGTGAGAGCAGCCAAAGCACTGTCCACTAGAGGTGGGACGTATATACTGGAACAGGTTTTAATACGAGGTTTCATTCAATACGTATAAGTACCGAGTATGTGGGGACTAAAAGAACGAGTATCGAGTATTTAGAAGTATGTCATGTGGCATAAGTATTTTATACTGCATATGTATTTAATTTCGTTGAAGTATGTTGTACTTTAGAAGTATTTCATAATGGAGAAGTATTAGTTATTGATGTATTGTAGAAATACGTAGTATTTAAGAAGTATTTTGTATGTTAGAAATATTTTGTATGTTAGAAGTATTTTGTATGTTAGAAATATTTTGTATGTTAGAAGTATTTTGTATGTTAGAAATATTGTATATGTTAGAAGTATTTTGTAGTGTAGAAGTGAAAGTGAATGTAGGGTGTATAATGGGAGACTCCGTGTGTTTTGTGTAGGTTTAGGGTTGGTCGAAGTTTTTTTTTGTCGTCAGCTGCGAGACAAACAATTTTCTTTCCACTATACATAAATTTGATACTCCTAAATACTTCTAGGAACTAGTATTTGGAACGAGTATTTTTAAATACTCGTACTCGAAATACTAAGTACGCAATTTACCTAGTATATCCCATCTCTACTGTACACTAAAACCGACACACTAATTCCTTATTTTTAAACAGCGCGTTAGTAACAAGTAACTTTATGTCTTAAATATACGGTTTTAGAAAAAATACAAGTTACAAGCAAGTTACGAGGACTCCTAATCGGACGTTTAGCGTTCTGATGCGATGGTACCCAAGAGAAACAAATTATAGGTCGAGCCATTTAAATTTAGAAAGAACTGCGTTGCTAGCCTGTTGTAGGAAAGAGGAGTAAAGTAAATAAAGAGATATAGACACATGGAGTGGAGAATGCAATGGGGGGCGTATATTTTATCGGACGAAGTGTAAATGTTATCGTTTATTAGTTTCACAAGGCGCGCGCGTCCGATCCGTTTCGAGTGGGGATGCGTACGAGTCTAATGTATCGTTTACGCATCGTTTTAGCTAACATTTAAACTCTGACTCGCGATTACGCCAGACACTCGTAGACGATGCTCGTTCACAGCGTGGTCGCTCCCAGATGACGAGACGACTATTGCTCTAGCGAAGATTCAGAAACTTCGCAAACAGATTAAAACACACCGGCCTCGCCGGCGTGGACGGCCGTCTTATTCACGATATGGTCTCATAGCAGGCAGGGTTTTCTCACCTACTAATGACAGAAGCGTTGCTTGTGTCATTAGTGGGTCCACTTCTTCTCCCAGCGCTAACGCTTTCCGAAGTGGTAGTAATGCTAGCTGTAATAATAATTCTAATCTGATAATAGCATCCGATCGAGCCGAGGCTCGGCCCTCTCGGGCACCCTCAAATCGGAATGCTAAACGCGTAATGAGTTACAGCCCAAGCCGAGGTCCCCTCTCGGGGGCCCTTGTGCCCAGTCATTCCATGGAGCGTCCGCCGAAGCGATCTAAGAGCTCAGCGGCCTCCCAATCCGGTGATAATAATATAGTAACGGCCCGGGGCCGAGGCTCCCGAGGGAGCTCTCGAGCTTAGTTACTTTAACGAGGCTTAGGCTAGGCGTCTTCACCGCTTTGCCGCCTCAAGCCCGGCGTAAACTGTAAATGCCTCCTCGAGGCAAATAGTGGCAAATCAGTCACAAAAAAAAACAGTGTGGTCGAGCGGTGAAGAACTGCTGCCACCTCCTGTGCTGCCTTATGAGCGATAACCTATATCTTTATACCAATATTCTACCAGGTTTCTGATTCTTTCCCGGTCTAACCGACTAATTTTTTCAACAGCTACTGCAGGTACGTAGTTTGAGCGTACCCAGATTAACATGTCTGTTTTTTATTTTATTATAGACACTCAATAATTGTATTTCCGAAGTGAAGATTCAACTAGAACGGGTAGAAATCTGTAAAGTTTCTGAGCAGTGTAAAATGAAAGAGCATGTTGAATGCCTTAATCAACACACGGAAGGCTTCAAGGATCTTTTTATCAAAGGTAACTAATAAATAACATAGTTCCAACAACTGATCCACCATTCTGTTCGGATAGTATTTTTAGTAACATTTGAATACTATCCCATAAAGTTGAATGTAAATAAAATAAAGTTGCTAAAGGAACCAATTAATTATTTTAATTCTAAAACTATAAATATATTAAAACGTCTGTCGTTAGAACAAACGGTTCAAGTGGAGGATTTAAAAGCTAAAGAAGCTGAGGCTGAAGAAATAAAAAAGAAAGAGCTCCAACTTCTAGAGGAACAAAAGGCAATCGCTATTGCCGCTGAAGAGGAGACTGAGTTGATTGAGCGTGAATGTGCCATTTTAAAGGTGAGAATACGTTGCTTTTCGTTTGGTTATTTTTATAGAAACTTAAAGGAACAATGCCCAAACCGGCATTGCATCCTTAGCATCTTTTCGTCCCCTTTTTCTTATGTAAAACCTTTGTTCAACATCTGAAACTTTATTATGTACCTATGTCTATCGGTAATGATTTTTTAAGAACAGGTGAACTGCATGTTCGTTTGGCTTCTTATTTCATTAAACAAACTAAACATGTTCTCTGTCTTTGCTATTGCTATTTAAAAAATATGTTATGGATATCTACTTAGCATTATACGTGTATTATACGGAAAATTTTCGAGGACTTGAAGCGACTTGAGAGTATAAGACGAAATTTATTTCATATCTAACTACGAGTCTTCTTTTTCGGATATGAATCTCTTCACTTTATGGATTACTGTGGTGATACGGAGATTGAGAAGTACAAATAAAAATTCTCAAGTTGATTTCTATTTGACACAATTTATTATATTTTTATTTATTATCATCTCCCTGCCCTTCTCCGACCTACGTAGGTGAGTGATTTTGGCTATAATATTTACGGTCGGCCGTCGGCCTTACGCAAAACATCTTCGGGATTTAATTTTATAACTAAAGTAAATGAATTTCAGAAACGTAACAATGCAATAATGCTAAAGCTGCGACGTCAACTGCTTGAGACGGATAAGTTAAGACAAACATTGATTAAAAATAAACAAATGGATATATTATAAACTCTCTCCTAAATTAATATATGTAGTACCGTAAAACATTTATTAAATAGGTAATAAAAAAGAAAATTGTTTTCTTTTATTTTATTATTACACTAAAACACAATATAGTTAAATAACAGTACAGGAGAATGAATATGAAAAATCATTAGACGCACTCAAAACAACATTTTATATAAATAGAAAATAAGTACAAAATCCGTAACATTTACACAGGCTGATGCCGTTAGGTGAAGAATGCCTACTTCATTTTGTTTTCTATGTATTATCGTAATATTTGTTAGCATTTAACGGGCAAGTATATATGGATGTGCATATTTTATCTCATATATTGCTTCTAAAACCAGGCGTTACCATGATTATTAATTATAATATATAGATATGTAAGAAACGTATACGTTGTTCATAATTATTATATTCTCAAATGGTTCTAAAACTGTACTATGTTGAAAATCATCGAGACCACTTTCTGTGTATTGGATATTATTGCCTTCATTTGCATATATGTAGTTAGCTTTAACTTTCATCTAATTATTTTGCCTGTTCCTTATCTTTCAATGTTATTTAAAATAAATATAAATTTTTATTTACGATAAACACGTATAAATTTACAGCAATTGCGCAACTTAAAGCATTTAAGTTTAACAAATTTTGTAGGTCTGACTTATTGCTGACGTCAATGGTGTTAAAACTGATTTGAATGGGCGTTGTTAGTGGTATTTAAAATCATTATAAAAGTAATTATCCCATTATATATTTCATATATCGCTAAAGTAACCTGCACGTCGTTAATATCGATCTAATCTAATTCTAAAATACATAACAATTAATAAAGCAAAGTCAAATATAGAAGTCTATATATCACACCCATTTCGCTAATTATCTAGCTGTAAAATTAATGCTACACTTCTTTGAATCCAATGAGACGATGGTTTATCCGATGGTAAATAGAAAGCTAATACAAAATTAGAAGAATGGCCAGTTGTGGCTAAGACCCCCTTTCTCTCCAACGTCTTGTACAAGGGACATTTGTATCGCGTCCCTTCCACAAACTCAGTCTTTAGTTTTGGAAATAACCATATGACGGGCATTGAGTCATGCAATATCTTCGGATATTGTTCAGCTACGACATGATTAGTACGATCCCAGTGGCCACCGTCAACAAAGATACCTAACACATAAACACCCCATTCCGCTGCCGTCGTTTCATAATCGACTTTACGTACTTCAAAATCGAATATCAATAAATCAATTGGAATTTGTTTAGCTCTAGCATAGTTTTGGATTGAGCCGGTGAGAAATGCTTGAGTAAAGAAAAACCCCGACAGCCAAAATGTCGGAGGCTTACCGTTTTCATACCATTTTTGTAACATAGTTAAGCGCTCGACTAGATCAAGAACGTAACTCGGCAACGGTTTTAGGCTGGGGTACGACAATTTAGACCAATTTTCTGGAATCTTACCCAGTAACATTGCACTAGCCATCATATCTAAAGCCGGCGACATAACAATAAGGCCTTTCACAGCTTTTTGCAAATCTAAAAGAGACCTAATGACTTCGTTAAGTAGTTTGTTAAATCTTTCCATTTCTTGAATAAGCACAGTGTTCATCGATTCATTGTAATCGACTGGATATTTTTTCTGAGCCACCTCAGTATCAAACGTCGAAGGAAGTTTTGACAAAATTTCTGATGCCATTTGAACAAGTATAACTTCAGTATTCCCGCCTTCCGCACCACTACCACCACCTTCGACAAGGACTAGTGTCGAAGTGAGCTCCAAGGAAATAGAATGATCTCTTGTAATTCCTGCATTCATATGTAACCCGAATACTTCTGGCGGTGGAGACACAGGGACGGATTCGATATGCTTGAGGTAATCTTGATATTCACATCTGCGGGGCAATCCATACTGGGGTCCTATTTCACAAAATAAATAGTTAGGGTCACTAACTACACTGGGGTTAACATAATTATTTAATATAGTAACTATTAATCTTCGATCCCAATCATCGGTTACTCTTCCACCATAATTGCATTCCCCGGTTAAATACTTTATAGCTACATATTGTATTTCTTCATACTGATTTAAAAACATTTGCAGTTGCATTACAGATATTTGAAAATCGGAATCATTAAAACCATACTGAATGTTCCAACCCAAAGGGCCAAATTTTTTTCTTTCTTGAACCACAGCGTGAAAAAAGCTTATTCCGTAAAGGAGCTTGCTGAAAGGCTTATCTTTCTCAGGACATCCTTCGAAAAATTCTTGTTCTTTTAGTGGTTCCGACATGTATGATCTATATAAATTATGCTGTAGCCCAGTTGGCGCTTCATTGGTCATTTTGACCGCTACTTGAAGTACTGATTGGGGAAATTTGTCAGATGGATAACTAGTGAGCCATAATCTAAAGCTTAAGTCAGTATTTGTCAGGTCAAAATTTTCAACAATTTTTTCAAGTACTGGCAGCCAAGAAATGGCTAAATGACAATTTTGCAAACAAACCCACCCTCCTTCCAATTGCGCTCGTTCTATCATAGCTCTTGCAATAGGTCCCTGACCTTGACCTAAAGAAATTGAATTAAATCGATGCGCAAACCCCATCTTCTCACAGTACTTAATTAAGGCTCCCATAGGATCCGAACCCGGAGATAATATAAAAATTAAAGGAGCTAAGCAATTTGAATCACCGAATGATTTTCCAATATCAAATGGTGGAGGAGTAATGTATTTTTTACCCATTTGCTTTTCCACGAATTCAGAAATAGCAACTGTTAGTTTATCAGGTCTTAATATCCGAATAATCAATAACTTTTGAAAGGCGGTCAACTTTTCCTCCCATCCTAGAGGCAGCGGCTTATTATGGGGCTCTAGTTCATCGTATACTTCTTTCCATTTATTTGGTGTGTCAACAAAACTTTTTTGAAATCCTTTATAGACAGACAAATCATTTATTCGACATATTTCATCCCAACCTTTGTCTGGTATCCAATCAACAGGTTTCTTCAGAGGATTCTCAACGGCAATACCTCCAGTTATAAGGAAAAGATACTCGTCATGGTTCATTTCGTTAGTAGATAACATCATTTTAGAGCACATAATAAATGAAAACATGAGTTTATCTTTGTCAAAAAGTGATCGGCATACATTACTGTACAAATTGTAGGTAAACGTTTCTTTTAAAAATTTTAATCTCTTTTCTAAATCTTTAGATTTATTTGCATTCTCAATTGATAATATGTATAAATTAATAAACCAGGTTAATGAATATTGATACATCGGATCAACGTTGGGTAATTCAGTTACACAATAGTATAGAACGGCTGAGTGTGAGGCTATTGGTCTATAACCTAATCTAAACTTTTCAATGATTTCTTCAGTTTCCAGACTAGCTTCTTGTTTTTTCATAATATCAACGGCTAAAAGTTTAGATGAGTCAAGAACTTTAATGGCCGTTTCGTCTTCTAAAATATCGCCTTTGGATTCTTGTAGTGTTCGTAATATATCATCTTCAACTTGTTTAAGTGCTGTGCGGTTTGCAGCACCTTGCACGATTAACTGTTCACGTTTTTCTTGTAAATCAGGACGTTCTTTTGCAACTACTATTCCAAGTAGTTGATCTTCTAAACCTTCTTTTGTCAAAGCAAAGTTTATCAAAGTGACTTTATTAAATACTTCGGGTAGATAATGCGGATTTCTTAGTTTTGTTGTCATGTAAAGCCTAAAATGTGGATGATACTCAATAACGTTGTCTCCCAGTGCAATAAATTCCTTTCCACCTTGCATGTAAGTGTTTTTCATCAAAATTGGATCTAATGGAGCTTCAACATCTTCTAGAACACATTCTATCAAAGCTGGCTTTCCATATTCCAAACATGTTTCAATGACCTTCATATAATTTCCATCTGTGAATTTCATTATTTGTAAATCATTTGGCTTCTCCATTGTTTTAATCCATTTATTTGCTTGACCTTGTGGATCAACCAACAAACTCCATCGCATTGAATTATCTAAAATTACACCGTTATCAATGGAAAAAGAATCCCGTGGTAAACCTGCGATACACCAATTTTGTATTTTAATATCAGTTCCTAAAACATCTTTCAATGAAAAGGTTGGGGAATGCGGCATATCCAGATCTATAATGAGTTTCCTCCATTCTTCAGTTACTTTTAATCTTACTGGTAGCGTAAATGGAGCAAGATAAGCTATGATCCCACAGGATACTAAAATATCCCCCGCGAGATTATCGAATAACATTTGCAGGTTAGCTGCTGCTGCTGTCCAACGTACTTTCTCACCTCCTAGTCCACCAATAAGTTTTTCCGCTCGGTATAACTTATCTATACATAACTGTACTTCATCTTCTAAGGCTTTTTTCTTAATGTTCGCTTCTTCCAATGCTTCATTTAACTCGGCTAGTCTAGCTTCCAAACGAGCTACTGTTGCCTTTTTTTCTTCCAATATAGCCATTGTCTCAGAAAATTCTCTTTCAGCTGCTTCCAGCTTTGCCTTTTTCGGAGCTACTACTTTTGCGACCGCATCGTACATGTCCATAGCAATTATCCATTTACAAAGTCCTTCTGCAGCTGTAGATGCCTTGGCTATGATATGCGGTTTAAAGTCTTTATTAGATAAATATTCTTTTCTAATTTTTTGCATCGTAGCAACTGGAATATTGTCTTTGTCAAAATTCTTCAAGGAATCTAAGAATCCCATATCACCTAATATTCGTTTACTTGGACCCCAATAGTCTAACATTTTCTTACCTGGATTGTCAGGGTCGGGTATTTTATCGGCGGGAATACCTTTCATAACACAAACTGCTGCCATTACCAACTTAACTGTTGCTGGCGGATTCTTCATAGACTTTACAATAGTTATATCAGCAGGCTTCAGGGTGTTTAATGCAGCAATAGCGTCTTCTAAAATTGGCAGTGCAAGTGCTAAGTCAGCTTCACAATCCTTTTTCAATTCTTCTGCGGCAGCCGCTTGTACATTGGCAATCTTTTGATCTTCTCTGACTTGCGCCGCTGCTTTATCTGCTATGGCAGTTTCTACTTCTATTTCTTGCATCATCTTAGCTGATTTTGCAGCCATTACCATAAGTTGTGGTTTCAATGCATTCAAATCATGTTGCATAATTGAAACTGCTTCCGCAGCCTGGCTTAATTTATCTAAGCCGTTTGTGTACCTCAACTTTGCTGCTTTTAACTCACGTTGCTTCCTGTTGGTAAGTGTTGTAAATGATTTAATTAAATTTAGATAAGAGGCGGAAGTTACATAAGTCTTCCTTCCAAACTGATTAAAGAAGTCAGCAGATATCACACGTGCATCCACATGAAACTGTTTGCATATTATCACGGCAGTTGATTTTATCTTATCTGACACAT
The DNA here is from genome assembly GCA_018246295.1 of Papilio alexanor hazarajatica. Classification (NCBI taxonomy): domain Eukaryota; kingdom Metazoa; phylum Arthropoda; class Insecta; order Lepidoptera; family Papilionidae; genus Papilio; species Papilio alexanor. The sequence goes on along the minus strand of DWLR01000732.1, from coordinate 9,254 downwards.
TAACTTTGACCATATAAAAATTGGCAACCTTTTCTAATGCATCTTCGGGCCAGCTGTCATACCAATCGATAGTGCAGCAATTTACTAATGAGGGATATAATCTTAGTCTTGTTTTAAAAGCATTTCCTATCGGACTGAAGCATAATACTATATGTAACTTAACTTTGCAACGCGCTACAAAAAAAGCTAATATTTGTAAAGGACTTATATCAAGATTTCTATTACCTCCTTGAGCTGCTAATCGCACTAATTCGAGAATTTCTTGTTTTTCGTCTAAACCATACAAATTTGGTACTTCACCCGAATTAAGTAAACTATCCATGTTTTGTATGAAAACTTCTTCTTTTATTTGACTTTCAGTAAATAGAAACGTAGTGTCTTTATTAAGACCTCCAGACTCTCGTAAAACCAATTTAATATCATCTTGCCAATCTTTGACGCTATAAGATTTTGTAATCTCTGGTTGGAAAACTGTCTGTCCTAAAATGGTGCCAGCTAAGCGAGTTAGGGATTGCCGACCAGAACCACCGACTCCTACTAATAATGCATTACCGGAAGGCATTGAAAGTAGCCTGCAAAGTTTCGACAAATGTTCTAAGGCATAGTCGAATAAGACTATTGTCATTTTAGCTTTATGCATAGCATTATATTCCGCTAACATTGATGTTGCAACATTTAAAATAGACTCTCTTGACGGAATTTCTTCATATCGCCGTTCACCTTCAAGACTGTCGGTATCCAAAAAGCAACCAAACATCATGCTTTTTATACTTTCTTGGGTAACGTCACCCTTGTCAGTTGCATATGTATCTAAAGCCGACTCAAAGTTTTCTTTCATAAAATCTCGAGTTGAAATTTTAAGCAAATTATAAAACCACGTACGATCTGTTTCATCCACTAATCGATCATAAAACACTCGCATTATTTCATGAACCCAAACTCGTGTAAAAGTTTTTTTGTTATCAGCTGATTCTTTTCTAAGTAATGCGCAACCTTGAATAACTCTCGAGAAATCTCTTAAATTAAATATATAGTGCGATTTTGCTGGCGTTGGTCTGAGACCCTCGGCAGCTTGCTCATATATGTTCATTGTGGCAGCTATTATATTAACTATCACTGGCTGGGTGTCTTGGCCAAATCCGTTTCTCCTCCAACCTAATTGTAATAAAGTAGTAAAAATTTTTGTCATACTTTCTTTTGAAAATTCGTTTATGGAGTAGATATTATAATGACGTAACATTCTCGGATAAATCAATTGACGGCTTCCACCTACGGGACCAATGGCACCATAGAAAAAGGTATCATGAATGTATAAGTTTTCGGTGGTTTTTAAATCGTACCAATGTTTCTGATCGAAATACAGTCTTAATAATTCAATAGCTGGTTGCGCACCATACACTTCTTTAGCAGGCATATTCATGTCATCTATAAATATAATTGCTCTTTTGCCTTTTGTAGGCCCGTAGTTATTCTTCCTTCTTTTAACTAATTTGGAGATAACTAATTCTTGCGTTTGATTAGCACTTGTTGTCGTTGTAAATGTTATAAACCCTGGTGTATACTTTTCCATATCTAATTCGTTCATTAAAAAATTTTGGACATAAAAACTTTTTCCTGTTCCAGTTGGACCTATTAATAATAAAGGTTTAGCGAACTTAGTGTGTAGCCTAAGAAGTGAAATATATTTTTCCGTTTCTAAAGTTGGTATTACTGTTTGTAACAAATTGATCTGTTCTTTTACCTGAACAGTTTTTAGAGTATCTGGCCAATATTTCCAACAACCTTTACCTTTATATTGGTAATAATGGTCTATTAACTTACCTTCTGTTGGAATCGATACGTCAATTCTTTCTATTTCTTGTGGTATACCTTTTTCTCCTCTTAAATATTCTTTAACTAAATCGTCAAATTTATCACGTGAGTCAATATTTAAAATACCACCCACGCCCCAAACTAGTGCAGACATGAAAGAAGCAATAAACCAGGTTCTTGTATATTTAGTATCTTCTTCACCCTCTATTGCATTGTCCATTAACATTTCTATAAGACGAAGGGTACTGATTACTAAATTTACTTCACCGGCTTTTACGAGTTGGTTACAATCTCTGCGCACATACAAAATTAATGGATCAAATAACCATTCGCACATATTGAAAATATATTCTTCATTTTCTTCAAGCCAAATAGGATTTAAAGTATTTAACCACGATTTGTAAAAAGGCATAAAACCAAAAGATGAAGATTCCATATATATCATACCACATCTCGATACAGTGGCTGGAGATGCTTGCGAAAGATCCATTACTTCAAAAATCATAGACATTACGTTGGACATCGCAATTACCTCACCTGAAGTAAGGCACAGTTTTTTATTATCGTCTAAAACAGTATTCATGTTTTCAATCCAAACCGCATCAACGGGACCATCAAAAACTATCCATTTCCTTACAGGCGTATCTTCGGATGCAAAGTCTCGAAACATAGTTGCAACGATACCATCAGTCCACTCATATGATATAGGGTCAAACGCACCGTAAAGTTGCCCCATTGTCACAGCTTTTGGATTAAGTACCTTGTATGTACATTGACATCCACCAACTTGATTTTTTTCTTCCATCAGTGAAAGAGATTCTGATAATATTTTTAAGGTCATCGATTTCCCAGAAAATGGATCACCTACTAACATAAATCCATGCCTGACGATCATCATTTCATACGTCTGTATCACTTTAATCAAGAAACACTCCATAGGCTGGAGATTATTTACTTCACATCTTTCTCGACATGCACTTAAAAAGTTTTTATAATCGGGCTTAGGCAAAGTTACCCCAGGAAACAAATCAGATATTATACCTTCAAATAATGGAACATCAAAAGATAAAAACTTAGGTAAATTAACATCTATTATGGATCTTAAAAGTAGAATACGTTCACTTTCGTTTGGAAAATTTCTTTTTAAATTTCCCGCAGCAGATAAAACAGTTTTAACAGCTCGCATTCCATAATCATAATGATTTTGAGAAGATAACTGTTCTGAGCAAAGCCGATAAGTTGTGACAATCTTAACTGATAAACTACGAGCATCTATAAACCCAAAAGAATATAATGATATTTCTCCGATCATAGCATAATCGGGTACCATCATTGCAACAGTTCGAAATAGCACTTTAAGATTATCTGGTAGTTCAGAGCGTCCCGCATATCCAGGATTCATTGTAATACACACATAACATGCTGGATTTAACTTTAAAGTTGTCCCTTCAAATTCGAATTCTTCTAAATGCTGTCTTACGGCTTGAACAATACATAGAATCTGTTGAGCTATAACAGATAAGACTTCTACTTCAATACGGTTAAATTCATCGAAGCAAACCCAAGCGCCGCACGATGCTAATCCTTTAAAAAATTTTCCCATTGCCTTATAATCTAAGCCATCGGAACAATTGAATACGACACACTGTACAGCTAATGCTTTTGCTAAGTCTTTGGTTGTTTCGGTTTTACCTGTACCAGCTGGACCTTCAGGAGCACCATTTAAGTGTAAATAATAAGCTCCTATTAGAGTCCGATAGCATCGATCTGTCAAAGGAGTTATAACTAAACGATCTGAATTTCCTAAGTATTCATAAGCGTAGGCTACGACAGCGTTTATTATTTTTACTGCAACTTTTTCTTCTTCCCAATAATAACGTAGCTGCGCCAGCCATTGGAAATCTGTAACTTCAATCACATTTTTTCCGATCAATTCTAGTATAACATCTTTTGCGTGAACATCAATAACAATTAGTGCTTTTACAGTTATGCTGTTTAATTTAGTCAAATCTGGACGACGTATGACACCAACTGTTTCATTAAGTTGTTGTGTTAAATTAGCGTGGAAAGTTTCAAGTTCACTCAGCTTATGTGTATTCAAACATTCAGTAACGTCTATAGCCCAATATATTTGCGATATAGCCAATACAACCATACCTTCCCAAGATAAAATCCATTCCACACGGCTCATAGTTGGGTAGTCGTAATACGACAATTCCGTTTCGGACTTTATCGCTTTAAGCATTTGGTCCTCTACCTGCACTAGCCATTTTTCAACAGATCCCCTTGCAGCTGTTACATTAATAATTTCAAGAAGTTCTACTTGTTCACCTTCCATTGATATCATGGCACTTATATTATATTCTTCATCAAATACAAGCCTATTTATACCTTCGAAGCACTTTTTCAAGTGTGGCTGAACTTTTAACGGGTTTTTTGTTTCTGAAAGAATCTCTAACATCTCGTCATTAGACAAAAAGAAAAACCTAGGAAAATATAAGCGTTTCTTTTCTAAGTAATCATTCACGCCATCGTTAATTTTTTCTAATAAAGTCGAAGCCGTTTTAAATGATTCTAATACTCCAATACCCCCAGCAATTTCTAAAACATGAGGATCTTTATCAACGCTACCCATATATCGGCGATAAATGTTATTTACCTCGACAAACATTACTCCTTCTTCCGGCATTTGAGCTACAATATCTTTAGATGAAAATATTGGCAATAAATATAACCACTGACTTTGTACCTTGCCCCATTCATCAATAGTAGCATTGACTCTGACAATCTTTTCATACCATGCTCTGACTTGAGCTTCAAAAGGCTTAACAAATGCAGATCCTCGCATTCCAATCGTCTTAACTATATGATCGTCTAAAACACTTTGTACATCGTCCAGGCCTGATAGTATAAATATTCCAGTGTCCTTGTATGGACTTGTTTTAAAACATATATCGACCCATTCAGCCATCATTTTATTTAAATTAGTTATTAAAGCTAATTCTTTTGTAGCAGCCACGCTTATAATTTCATATTGATCAAGATCATCCCATAGATTAAAATTAATAATTTTTCTTAATGTGGTACCAGCAGTCGGTGTTAAGTCGAAACCGGCTATGTGTGACATATCATCCCAATGCCTCTGTTCTAATGCAGGATTACACATTATGTGCGCCATTTGTACGTTAGGTCGCCAGTCCTTGATCTCTGCAATAGCTTGCGCGCACAGTTTCATTGGAGCAGGCAAATTATTAATGTCAGGATCGTCTACTAAACCTTGAAATCGTTTTTCAACGCCTTCAGCAATTTGTTGTTTTATTTTATTTCTGTAATTTTTTGAAAGCTTTAAGAATTCTTTGTAATAAAAATCATGATCTTGTTCTATTTGTAAATGGTCCATAAATTCAAATGGACCGTCCATCCACGTGTAATAACTACGCTTCCATCGATGTACTAGATAAACTAAGTTATAAAAAGGAATTATTAATTCTTTTAGTTCTTCCAAATCGGGATAACTAGTATTAGGAAATTTAAAAGTAGTCTCTTCATTATTAATCCAAATTACTAGTTTATCGCAATCTTGCAAGCGATGTGCAAGTTTACGTAAGTATTCTAAATATTCTAAGGTATGGTTAACATCGTCCATGCTGTCCAGAAGTTCTATGTAAGGCGTTATTTCAAGTATCTCTTTGTTAAGGAATGCTATCTTACTCTGTAAATTGTCTTCCATATCACCCTTGAAGGTTTCATATGCAGCAGCATTTTTTTCAAAAATAGGTTTAATTGCAGAGAGCCAGTTCACTGTTCGTGTGTTTGAGGCGACATGCTCCTTTGTCAATGAAGTCATTTCTAAGAGATTTGATATGATATTGATTTGATTCATGATTCTTTCTTTTAAGGCTTCGACTAAGACAGTTTTGGCATGAAGTATATACACACCTTGTTCTATTAACTCAGCGGCATTTTTTGGTTCCCTTAAAGCTTTTTCAGCTATTTTTTCAAATTCAGAACAAATACTGTCATTTTCATTCATATGAGCTTTAACTAGCCCATCTATAATATCATTAATAAATTCATTAGCTTTATGTTTTAAGCCACTGACCATTTCTAACTGGCCAACCACAGCACAATTAAAATATTCATTTTCAAGGGTAGCAGTAATATTAGAATCGATAGTTTGAAAATACTTGATCTTATTACGGGCTTTGTCAAAGTCCTCTGTCTTATTAATGAATTGAAGAAGAGCGGCTTTAGCTTGATGACCGTAAAGCATATCGTATTTCTTTCTTAATTTATCTAGATACGTAAAAAGTGGAAAAAATACTTGGTCCAGTTGTTTCTGCAGTCTCTCATGGCCATTTTTGTGCAACCACTCATTGTACACTACAGGCACAGAGTCATTATAATATGGAATTTTAAGATATTCTTCTATAGGCATAAGTCTTTGTGAAATGTTAGCAATAGCATCAGCAATATTATGATAAACTTTGAAAACATTATCAAGGTTTGGATAATAATAAAAGTCCCCATCGAAACGTAGCTCTAAACGTAAAATCGGAACAGATTCAGAATTATCAAGGTCATCTATTATGGCATTGATCGACCTACGCATTAATTCTTGTATTTGAATCGATATCATTTTTGTAGCGCAGTTTACAAATTCTGGTATCTTTTTTGGACGCATGTTTTTTAAACATCTGGGATTTTTAAGCCATTGTGTTAGTATAGAATACCACGTACTTGAGACGAGGTAGTCCGCGCGTTTTATTTCCTCCATTATCTTAATCTCGAACTCTTCCAAATTTATAGTTCCTTTCACACGATAATTTTTTAAATTTATTATACTACGCGGGAACATTTTTTCGGCTGATTGAAGAATAAGCCTTATAAATGGATGTAAAGCTAACGCTTCACTTTGTATTTTTTTTCTACGTTTTATCATTTTTTCGTGGTTTTCTGTGATGCCTTTATATTTAAAATAGGGCTCTTGATACCGTTTTCGAGGAACACCAGGCACGTCTCGAATTATAGTTTTAACCGCAAATTCGTGTAAATTTTTATCCCACTCACCTTTGCTTTCATTAATTAGTTCTTCGGTAAGCGCCGGAAAAGCATTGCGTAGTTTGGCAGGTATTAGGCTTCTAATCCTCCTTTCCCACGACTTAAGCATCGGAGGGGGTTTTATGTTTTTAGCACATTCTCGTAATGCAGCAATGTGTCGGTCCTCAGATATTTCGAGGTAGTCTGTCTCGCGCCGCTGCACGGGCTTCCGAGCGATCTTCACTTTTCTGTCCGTCGCTTTGGCCTCTAATATTTTACGAAATTTCGCTTGCTTCTCCTAAAATATAAAATAAATTTCCTCGATGTACTAAAAGACTATGAATGTCATAGAATATGATATGTAGACAAATAGTAAATTATCATTTAGGAAAATTTTTACGTACTCGTAGTGAATATTTATATAGAATTCAAAAGCTGTTTTAGCAATTAGGAGAATTTTGGTTCGGGTCTTTTTAATTGGTATATAGAGGTAGGTTAACATTCAACGTTTAAAAAAAGCTAAGAATTACATAATTTCCAATTAGACTTCATAATTATTTGGAGCGTTGGTCTTTCCATTTTAAATAAAGATTAAGAAAAAACTATACCTTAATTCGATTATATGGTGGTAAAGGTGTAAAAGGTAAGTTGTCCATCATATGTATGTCTGGTATGGGCGGCAAGGGTGGCACTCGACATCCATTCTTCGTCTGCAAAAGCTTTCGTAAATCTCTCTCCTCCATATTATCAAATTCTTCTATACAATATATCACTGCAAATAATCTCCGAAATTTTCTCCAAGCTCACGAATTAATTTTTTTAGTCACATTTTTTTTAAGTATAGCTTGCCTTGCTCAGTGCAGAAATATAAAACGATCAAACTAAAACTGTTGTCATGGTAACGAAATGCCAATTGCTTAGTAAATAAAAAAGTTACCTGTCATACAATGATACTGGCTGACAACGCACTTGATAAAAAAAACACAATTACGATATTCTACGGTCTTCTTTCCCTCTCTCGCGTCACATATACATGCAAACATGGTTAACTATGTTTAATTTTAATTAAACTAGAAGACAGTTATTCTGAGTAGCCGGAGATAGAATGTGATAGCGTACCATCGCAAGAACGAAAGTCATGATTAAAAGTTTTAACAGTGGTAAAGTCCGCAACAATAACATCTGTTGCACGAACGGCCCGCTCGAACGTTGAAATACAACGACCTCATAAGAAAGGCGTGAAGTAGAAGTATTCTACGTTTCATCTGATGAGTGAGGTGCCGGAGGCTTAATTTTAGTCTTCTTTCCCTTCCCACCATTTTCTAATAAGGTAAGGGTGGGAAAGGAAAGAGGATTTGACTGGAAGGGGGATGGATAAAAGAAGGAAATGTCAACTTTTTTATCCAACCCCTTGTATCTATTAAAGGTAGGCAACACATTTGCAACTCGCAAATGCTTGTTGCAAATATCCATGGGTAGCGGTTACTTAGGTAACCGCTTGCTCGTTTACCGCCTTCTTGTATAAAAAAAAAGAAAATAAAAATGGTAGACATGAGGAGCACAAATGGAGGAGCAGGAAAATATATCGCCATCCGGTTCCGAACTGGTTTACTGTTACACACCTCACCGAGTATTCCTTATTGCAAATATCTGTGGCGTCAGGAAGAACACCAATTTTGTCGGATTTAATTTAATTCCCCAAATGTAATGTATATTCTCATTAAGACTATAACGTTTTCTGTTATAAGCTTGTAGCGATTGGAATCTTCGTACATCGTGCGATTGGAACAAATTGCCAACATTAGTGTTTCCGTCCAATTATGACGTTGGGGTACCTTCAAAGGGTTGGGGTACATCCACTCTGAATAGGCTATTACTAAAGTAGCGCGTACCATCTTTCTACCAGATCACCGCCGTTCCTCAGTCGGGTCAAGCACTATTTTATTCATGAATAGCTCAATTGTTAATAAAAATAGATAAAATATAAATTAATCCACTTGGTTCGTATATCAATATGCTTCATTTTCCCTAATTTAATTTGATAAACTGTGTTACGCTCATACTGAAAAACTGACGTTTTAAGTTACCGCGTCTCTCCCAAATACCAAAGATATATAGTTATAATCTTTTCGTTAACTGCGTATTCATGTGTTTGTTGAAAATAAATAACATTTTTATAATAATACATTCACTGTATGAGACCATCATTGAATGTCGTTTCCCATCGAAAATAACAAACCAAATTAGATTTAACAGTTAGACATTTAATAAATAAAAGACAAATATAACATAGTATGTAACCTGTATTCGCATAAACAAATGTATCAATGTATACTTAAATAATAAACTTTTCCTTAATCAAATATTTAAATCACAATTATATATATATATATATATATATC
>DWLR01000731.1:0-22604 GCA_018246295.1 Papilio alexanor hazarajatica | reverse complement strand
GTGTTTGAGTCATAGGAACTTCGCAGCCAGTGGCATACTATTTTATAAAATATATTTTAGATTATCCGTTTTGTAGAATTTTTAAAATATATTATATAGAAATATGTAAAAAATGAATAAATTGAATAATAATAATAATGTTAGTAAGTTAGAAGATAGTTGTCTGTAAATAGTACTGCTCTATGCAGTTAGTGTATGTGTATGAATAGTACACTTGTGGAATGGCAAGTATCAAGAACTTGTGTTATTGAATTTAGATACTTACAAAGAAATAACATATAGGAGGAGCTGTGACAGATGAACTTGACGAATGGTTTCTTCATGAACTTGCCGTACTCCGAGTCCGGGTTCAGCATGTAGATGGTGCAGTACACGGGGAACATGAAACCGAGTTTTGCGACCTGCAACAAAATTCACATAAGTATTATTCGAGTTACATATTTATAAGACTCATTTCCATGTAAATCATAATTACGTATGTAATTGCATTATAAATGATATGTTAACGTTACAGATGCAATTTAATCGAAGTCTAAGGAGTCTAAATATTAGAATATTAATGATAGTTGACAATATCATCTTGGTTATATTTATAAAAACCGCTGACACGTTTGTCCTTATTGTTTTTAATACAGTCATCATCTTTTCTGTAATAATAATCAACATTATTAATATATGACGCCTCCGATTTTTTTTTGCGTCTGCATTAAATAATGTTAAAGGAGCAATATGTACTATAGCTATTATTGTTCAATTAATGAACATGTAATTATTGGTAAGACTTAAAATTATTCTGGCAACATTATAAATAGTGAGTTATTTATTTTTTGTATGTGGCAATCGCTCTCTCTCTGCCATCTTTCCTCAGTGACTATGCACTGCTCATATTTGTAAAATTGTTTTAATTCATAATAAGTTATACTACGGATCCAAAACTTATTTTACTTTATCTAACAATTATGTTCAATTATTATTTAAATTTATTTAATACAGTCATCATCGTTTCTGTGATAATAATCAACAATAATAATTTATGACGCCTCCGATTTTTTATTGCGTCTGCATTAAATAATGTTAAAGGAGCAATATGTACTATAAGTACAAATATTTTAAATAATAATTAAACATAATTTATTTACTTAATAAACAAAACATTTTAAACATTATTTTTGCAACATAGATTTGTCTTGTCTCCCTCTCTCTCTCTCTCTCTCCCATTCATCTTTATAACCGGCTGAACCACCACACAGCACCTGTAACAAATATAGTCACAACATACTCTTTCAAGCCACACTTATCCGTTACAACTGTATTATAAAACGTATCATTTAGAGTCCAGTTCAGCATTCCTCTCAAGAACTGCATCTCTATGGAATTTTACTACTATCGTCGGAATTTGCTTAATGAATACCGAATAGCCACTTACCACGATTCGCTTCTTCGTCGACATAGTAAAAAGTTCATATCAAGAAAAGTCTCAGATAATTAGAAGCAGTTTTACTACACAGAAGCTTTAAATGTACGCGCAAATAAGATACTAAAAGGGGACCATAAAATAGAAATAAACTAGATAATTTATAAGTCTGTTTATCATAGTTTCCTTTCTTGGTCATTGAACCTTATGATGGTAACAGATCCCTTAACACAGTTTTACTAATTTTGGTGACTGTATTTAAATCTGACGAATTGATAAACAAACGTTTCTACGAGACGGTAAAATGATGAAAATAGTCTAATGCTAACGCACATTATATTGGGCCGATAAAACAAGCGAGCGATTGACATACATAAACATATATGTCTATATTTAATGTAAACATATGTGTATAGATGTTTTATCCCGTCATCCCGTGTTAATAGCAGTCGTTAATTTAACTAACAAGTTCTTGTGTCTTATAATCGTAGCATTGTATATTAAATATATTTATAAATGTTTTGTGTACCATACTGTATGTGGAATGGGTTATAAAAAAAATCTTATTCCCCATATTGTTTTATTATCTTTTGATTACGCTTCCGTTTCATACAATTTTAAGTGTTTTTTCTGTCTTTTTCTTTATGTATTGCTTACCATTCTAAGCTTGTGCTAGGATATGGGGGGACATTAGTCGAATGGCGGGCGGGATTCGAACCCACGACCTTATGGTAGTCCGTAATCCGTACCTTAAACCATTAAGCTATCGACGCTTCATCTATGTCTTTGTTCAGATAAAAATGTTGATTAATGGAAATAAACATAAATAAGCTGCACAATTTCATTCACTTCATTTATCGTTTAAGTATTGATTTCATTTTATGTCACATATTTCATATTTCATTTTAATAATTAATACCATTTCATTTACACGTATACAATTAAATTACCTGTACACATTGTCCGACAATGTTTTTCCGTTTGAATCCGGGCAAGCCTTCGTACCATATCGCTCCCAGCAGTTGTTGTACGTTAGGATGAGCGACAAACTGAAAATAATAATTATATTAGTTTATATATATGTCATCAAACGATTGTGAACTTCGTTAGTATATAATCTCAATAGACGTATTATAAATTGACAGAAAATTGTGAACCGAACGAATCATTTGCAATTTGTTCGTTTCATTCACAATTGCATCGCTGTCTAATGAGATTATCAATATAAATATCAACTTCAACACAAGATCAAAGGATAAGTGTTTTCATTTGGATTATAATAGTACAAGAACACGTTTTTATTTTTATGTTTAATGTAACTAACTCAGTAACTGGAAATGCTATGATATTTTTATAACACAAAGAAGATTTTCAACTAAGTTTTGTTTCGATCTCTAGTTTTTAAATATATTTTTTTATGGAGTAATAAATAGTTATTAATAATAAGTTAAAAATGGTAAGGAGGGACTCTTATTTTTACGTTAGTATTTTATTTTTATCTTTGTGTCGTTTGAATTACTTCTTTATTTTTAAAAGTTTTAAATTCATAAATAACTAAATAGAAACATGCATTCACACCCTCGGTAGAGGTGTAGGCAGAAATTATGAATTTCCATTTGGTATTGTCCTGGCACATCTCTCGTCGATTTTTCGACTTTAACAAAATAAATAGTCTTATAGGTAGTCCGGTGCTCTAGACTGAATCGCTGCGTGTATGGGGAGCTTTATAAAAATATCAGCTTGGTAAAGCACTTTCCGGCCATTCCATTCTCTTTGCTAAATTGAAACAAACGGCGCAGCTTTCTTTAGGATATCGTAAAGCTTCACCAAACTAGTTTCCGCACTCGACTATGTTTACATACGTTAAAGTATTTCATTTTGAAATTAGATTTCGAATTGAAATTGCATAAATATTAAACAGTTCAATGCTTATGCTTTTTCTATATGTTTGTTACCATTTTACAGAATCGTGTTTCATTTTCTGTTCCCTTTTAGCTGCGTTGTTTAAAACATTTTGTCCTCAACCTATATCGTCAAAAATCAAAGCGCCAATAGCATAATGATTTAGGGTCCGGAATATCGATAATAAGGATCTGAGTTCGATTTTCCATTTGACTATTGTCGCGAGCCATCTCCTAGTACAAGCTGTTAAGCTTTATTACAAGAAAAATTAGTAAATTATTTCAGTTATCTATTATTAATAGATTCCATAAAAAAAAGAAAAAATTAAATTAATGATTATTAAGTCGATATATGAACCCAATTTAATACTGTTATAAGAATGTCAAGGTCACCCATATTTTTTTTGAAGGTTTGTGCATATTACATTGGCATATTTACTTTGTTTTTCTTGATTTGATCACTAAGTTTGAAATTCTTATTCCCGCGAAGGTTTATAGACCGTTCAAAATGTTATGAAGCTATCATTACGTTTCGCATTAAAAGGTTTGGTAAGTAATTATCCAGAAAACGTACATAAGTTGTTTGTTTCAAACCTTTTACCTCATAACTCTATTTGGTTTTATAAAAACAAAATATTCGGTCTCCCAAAATAGCCTTAAATTAGTTTTAGGCCTATTCACTTTAAAACAAATATATATAAAGTACATGACAACATATAAATGGAGTGAATTTTCTGTAAATTGAAAATCAACTTATTTTCATACCATTTTTTGTTTATATTTAATAGCTAATTTGAGACGTCCCAGCGTTTGGCGCTCGCCTGGTTCCCAGCAGTCAATGTCCCAGGGGTTATAGTTGAGCATGATCTCCAGCTCGTGAGAGGTCCGCGTGTGGTCGAGCAGGGATGTTGCGAACTCTTGACACTGTTGCCTTAATGCCTGGTACACGAAATGGACATGAAAAAATGACATATTTAATTAAATTACAATAATAAACGAGTTAAACAAATAATATAGATTTATATTATATATTTTTATTGAACCATATTCTAAACCTAAATATTTAGACTGTTCTGCAATCTTATTCTAATAATTAGAGACGAATTGCGTAAAGCAGTGGAAATACCGTACAGTCCTTTAAAATTTTATACGATTTACCTTATATTCAACTCTGAATTCAGTTTCCATTCTGCTGAGTCGGCCCAATTCCCAGGAGAGTTGGAAAGCGGTCAGAAGGGGGTCGGCAGAGGAGAGAGCAATTAGCGAGGGCGAGGTGAGCGCGCGGTACGCGTTGATGCGCGCCTGCGAGTGCCGCAATGAGTCCTCTTGGGACGACTTCACGCACTCGTCACAGCCGCACCTGCACATCCAGTTATATATGTAATTATTCTAGATAGTTACAAACTATATTAACATAACAAAATTCATACACTGTTGAGAATATTTTCATAAACTTTTCATAAAATTTTAATAAAACAAAATCAACTGTACATTTATGAGTTTTTTTTAAATTCATTAAGTCATTTATAGCCACGGCAAAACTCATTACAAATCCACTAAATACAAACAGAGGTTTTCCTTAATCTAATTTTTTCTTAATTCTAATACGACAATTATTGCTACATTTTCGGAGCACAAGGTTGAATGACAATATTAAATGGAAACTATTTGCAAATGGTACCACTATCATTACCATTACATTCTGAGGTTACAAACAAGATCAAAATCTTACTGAACTTTCTGCCGAAACTTTATTTTTACGCGAAGTACAAATATAAGGAAATCATGGAGACTAGTAGTATTTCAGTCTGATGATAGATAGGTAAATTATCTCTTTGAAATAATTATTTTATTACCCAGATATTGTGACTGATATTTATATATTTCCTTACAATGGATAGCTAGATTATGGTAGATGAACTAGACAGGGGTGTTTTACGAAAGGTCTGTACCTACTTGACGTCGTGTGGCACGGGCAAGGTGGCGCCTCTGTCCAACAGGATCTTGAGGATCTCGTAATGGTTGCGGTGCGCGGCCAGGATCAGCGGCGTGATGTCGACTGTAAAGGTCGCCGCCGAGGTGTCTACTGATTCCCAACTCTATAAAAATAGAGGCCATTTAATAAGGCGGTCGCCGCGCTGTCTACTGGTTCCTAACTCTATAACAATAGAGGCCATTTAATAAGGCGGTCGCCGCGCTGTCTACTGGTTCCCAACTCTATAACAATAGAGGCCATTTAATAAGGCGGTCGCCGCGCTGTCTACTGATTCCCAACTCTATAACAATACAGGCCATTTAATAAGGCGGTCGCCGCGCTGTCTACTGATTCCCACCTCTAAAACAATACATTCTATTTAGTGTAAGCCGCCACGCTATCTACTAATTCCCAATTCTATAATAATAGTCAATTAACATCGCGTTATCTATTGATCACAACTCAACAAAAATACAATTTATTTAATAAGGTTGCCCACACTCTGTCTACTAATTACAAACAATAGAACATTATAGTTTATTTATATATCGCTGCACTGTCTACTGATTTTCAACTCTATAAAAATACAGTCTATTTTATAAGGTGGCACATTGTTTTGTACTACTTACATATGGTTCACCAGGGACGTGATGCTCCTCCTCCCACTGCAGCAGCAGTTCCACCGCCTCCACGTACTCCTCTTTAATGGCGTGCAAAAGTGCGTCCTGCAGACAAAAGACTTTTTAAAAAAAAGTAATTTTAATGTAATTATTTGTATCCGCTATAGTTGAAAAAAGATAAATTAAAATTAAGTTACGAAGGTATCAAGGTTTATTTTAGTAATATATAATTACAACAGTCGTAGAGTAACATAGCGGCTGTTAACTACAACTCTACAGAATACCTACGTTAATTATACATCTGCATTATATCTAGTGCCTTTATATCCGCCGCGTTCATAAAACTCCTTCTTTTTACTTTTTACTTCTGAAGAAGACAGGAAGAAAATTATTTCTTTACTTCTTGAAAGATCTTGTAACTCTTACAATTGATGTAATATTTACGAATATATTAATGATGGTCACTTAATAATCGCTATTTATGGCCCTAGGCTTGTTTGTTTTCTTTTTATATAAAAGTAAAGTTTTGTCTATGATCAACTTGTATCGATGTCGCTTCGCAACTGATACTTGCCTGCAGCATTAATGATGTGCATCGAAGAAAATAAAATTAAACCGTGCTCCGTCCGTCGGTAATATAATTACGATCGGCCACAGACTATATTAAAAGTCGACGACTGATAGTAGTAATTCTGAGGATTTAATTTAAATATCTTTCCATATCACATATCATCTAAAGCACATACATTAAAAATAAACTTAGTAAAAAATTTGCCCGCTTTTACCGTAATAGAGTGTTCAGGTTTAAATTTAGTCCTAAATGCGTTTATGTTTAGGCGTGGCTAGTCTTTGCCATTATTGAATAAGTTTGCTATTATCAAATAAAAATTTATAATGTTTTTTGAACTAAAAAAACTGTAGCGTATTGATTCATAGAATTTACAAGGCGATATTTATTTAGTTGCATAACTACTCTATAGACTTTGCTGTTCAAAGGTATCACTTTAATACAATTAAATGCAACCTTTCTACGGCCTACTGAAGGATGCGAATTTTCTCTCATCTATTGATTAGTGGAACAAGCGGCTTACGTTAAGTCGACGGATGTTTATGTTTCTTTACACACACGTGACTGATTACAAAGAAAATCAGAGATTTTAAACGTCCGAGTTGTCGATTTTATACTGGTTTTAGAACGTGAGATCACAGCGCCGAAACATATATAAAAACATGTTGCGATTCCAGCTTTTTTTTGTCAATAATCGAACATCCAATGTATCGAATAATGACGTTTAAAAGCAAATTTTTACCGTCGAACTTTTTTCATCATTTGTTGTTGAATTTTACTGAAACAAAACTGAGATCACATGTCTTTATATGAATGTTTCGACACTGCGAACTTACGGTTAGTGAGTGATTGTTCAGCACACAGAACTGGTTTAATGGTCAAAGATTCGATTCCCAACTTTTTTATTTATTTCAGATGTTTACATATAAATGAATCTATGGTATAAAAAAATTGTATCTACCACCTTGCGGTAGTAATCGTGTCTTTAATCACTTTTGTTTCGACATGTACGCAGTTTTAACAGTTAACAATTGACTTGATATAAAATATCAAAAATATGAGTCAGAGTAGCCATAAAAAATTAACGACGTATCGCATAGAGATGATAATTTCCTAAACACTGTTTTTAATACTCTCGTTATGATTGTAATAAATCATCATAATGTAAACACATCGATTTTGTCACATTATAATTTTAAGATAATAAATATCGATAAATAATATCGACCTGAGAGTGATAATTATAACTGCTACTACATTTATACCAAAATTACTTTGACATTATATTTTTTTACTTTTGTGATTTCGAATTGAGATAAGACATCCCGGGGGAAGAAAGGATAGTTAGAGCCACTAAAGTCGAAAATTGCCCTGCTTTTGAGGCGAGGAAAGTGGCGCTATTTTATATAGAACGCATGTCCCTAAAGATTGTGAGATGAGCTAATCCGGAAGTCATTGCACAACTGATTGTATCGTCCAAGATTCTATCGAAGATTTTCTCTGAGGAAATTTTAAAGTCCTGTTAAAACTATTTAGATAATCTCGGTATAGATATTAAAATATGAAAATTTAATCTTTCTAATACTTTGTATGTATTAGTAAGATTAAATTTTAATATTCTCGGCCCGAATCAAAATTAGATCTAATTTGCTTAAACAGTTTACCTGCTTGCATGCACATAATTTTTTTGTGGGCCGAACCAATTTACTGATA
The DNA here is from genome assembly GCA_018246295.1 of Papilio alexanor hazarajatica. Classification (NCBI taxonomy): domain Eukaryota; kingdom Metazoa; phylum Arthropoda; class Insecta; order Lepidoptera; family Papilionidae; genus Papilio; species Papilio alexanor. Next base: position 14,413 of record DWLR01000731.1, on the reverse strand, counting down.
TGACTCTTGTCCTTGTCGAACATCGTTATTGGGTTTAAAATGAGCAATAATTTTGTGGAAACTTATAATCTTTTAACTTTATTAAAAAAAAAACGACTTCAAATTATATAATTTTCATTTATAACTCATTTAGTCATTTATAGCTACGGTACGTTTCATTACAAAATTCATTAAAATCAAACAGGGTTTATCATAAATCTTAATGTCAATTTTTGGTATATTTTGGGAACGCAATGTTCAAGAACATTTAAAATTAAATGGGACCCACTTGCGAATATCCACTTTTCAAAAAAAATTGAAATGGTCCCTAAATGACGAAATTCTGAGGTGACAAATATAAAAAACAAGCGTATTGAAAATCTTGTACTATTTTTGTCGTCGATTAAAATTTGATCGCTAAACTGAAGGTTATATTATCTGTTTAGAGATTTTCGTAAATGATATTCACTGCCACTGTACACTGTATTATTTATTGTTTTTAGGCGCTTCGTAAACTGTAGAACGTAAGTCAAACAAAGAGATCATAATTAAAACTAATTGCATAAAACCCAAAAAAATATATATTTTGAGTTACAATAAATTTTGCTCTTTAATTCAAAGTAAAATACAACATTACAAAAAATCCTTTGGGTCTTATAAAGGTAAATTAAACTTGTATCAAGAAAAATGGAACCTTTTACCATGAATGCAGGTCAAAAGAAAATCATATTTACGACATTGAGATTTGTGGATAAAAAGAAAACTCTTATGAAAATATACGACTAAATATGCAAACTATTGACAGAATGATTTCCCTCGGGTACCACAAATGTATATGTAAAATTATGGCTTTTTAAAGATACGTATTCTTATCTGTTCTATATAAATATATTGTTCGTTTCTCCGCACACAGAACTGAATAAAAGCATTACCTTAACTTTGATACCGGATGCCAGTAGAAGCTTGATGAGCTCTATATTCTCATTCTCAATGGCGGCGATCAGCGCAGACCGGTTCAGAGGGTCCACGCAGTTTATGTCGAGGATCTCCGGTGTCGATGCATACTGGTCTATCAACCTAAGTGATATGAGAGAAGTTTTGTATTAAGTAGTACAGTTAATATTAGGTCCTTACATATGAAATTGGTGTTTTGTACGGGAGGAAAAGTCAGTTTTATTTTGTAAAATATATTTAATTAATCAAAGTATGCACCGTTGTCATCTATGCACTTTTGCCATCTCATAGGTAGTTCATTGATCCCTTTACTAAAAAAACCATGGGGGCGTGAATCAATAAACTCTTTGAAGGCGGTTTGGACTGCCGCATCGAAGTTGAATTTTTTTCCTTGTAAGAAGTTGTCCAAATTTCATATGTAAGGACCTAATATAAAAACCAATGAGTCTGACTGATAACTATGACACTCCCAAGAAATATACGAATTGTGTGACACTTCATACTTCAAAATCAGTCACGGCTTTTATGCATTTAGGAGGTCACAATGGATGTATGTATGCATACAAATATACATACCTAGTGCATATACACAATATATTACTAAAAGAAAACTTTATAATCTTTTAAATTTAATAATTTATAATTATTAATAAATTTGAGGTCAAGTGAGAAATTAGTATTACTATTTATAAGTTATTAAGTAATTTACGGCCAAAATGTAACCTAAACAGGGCTTGTCTTAAATCTACCAATATGTCAGTTTTCGTTGTATCTTCGGAACGCAAGGTTCAACGAAATTCAAAATTAAATCTGACCCATTCGTGAATGTCCCCTTTCCAACAAAGAAATCGGTTCAAAAATGACGAAGTTCTGAGGTAACAAACATAAAACAAACAGAAGCGAATTGAGAACCTCCTCCTTTTTGAAGTCGATTAAAAATACGTAGCGCTACGCAGGTTCGTTCAAAAACAAATGACGTAGTATCTTAATGTAGTAACTTAATGTAAATAGGCGTTGAGGATATTTTTAGTTGAAATTACTTACTTTATCAAACATGATTATCAAATATTTATTGACAAATTTTGGCCTAACTCAAAGATGACCAATGATATCTATCTGCTGCTCTAAATCATAGGCATAATTTGAATTTCATATTTATTTTAATGCAACAGTTTCATTGTCATACTCCGAAATTTAACCTTGAATTCTACTACGGTCAACAGTGTGTTAACATCGTATAAAATTTTTCAATACTTTTTTGATTTGAGGAGAGTACTAGGAGAATATGAAACAGTAAGTACAATAATAAATACATACGTATCGAGTACATGGTTTATAGGACATGGTCAGTGATAACGCAGCGATGTGTAAGAATAAACAAGATTAAAGCGAACCTTGTAGTGATTCCCGACCGATCGGACGCGACTTATACGCGCCGAAATAGCTTCTGATACATACAATACGATTCTTATCCGGCTTTTGAGGTCGCCGGTCGTATAAAATGTGAAAGTTTTTAAATCTCTATTCTATGTACATAGTTCTAAGAATGAAATACGAAAATATATTAATCTAAATGTTGCCCGCGGCTACGCGCTCGCTTAAAAGATCACTATCAGGAAAATATGAAAATAATGTTTAAAAATTTATGATTTGGTTATTACCGGGCTTACCAATATTTTTTATATCTATCATTTGCGCAATCACGTATCAAACATCTAACAGTTTCAAACATTGGCCACACCGTTTCTAAATTATAACGGGACATAAATACCAAATAAAACAGAGAGATTATATACAATTTGCGCAATCGCGTTAACTATATATCCAATATTCATTAAAATCGGTTAGGCCGTTCTTAAGTAATAATAGGATATGAAGTAAATAGACAGATAAAATCTCTAGCATGATTTAAAATTACGTTCTGGTGTATTTTTAATGGTTTCGACGTTACAACTACGCATGCAGTTGAACGATATCATCAAAGTACAGCCGCATGCAAAAGTATTATACAGCCCTATTACATATTTTTTAGTAGTCGTACAATGACATTAGTGGAATTTTATGCCTAAAATAAAGCTGAGACATGTACTTTTTGAATGCAATATAGTACCAACCATGGTCCCGTGTAAGTGGGCACCTAATTGATCAATAGTTCCAATCGTTTACTTTTACGACTTTGACCTGCTATCGCGTTGAGAGGCTTAACTACCCTCTACTAACATCGCGACAGGTTTAATGCCAGACTTAATATGTCACGTGTGCCAATTATTTACAACAGCTTATCTACAGTAATGAAGCAAGCTGTCAGTACTGATACTGATAGTCTGAACTATACTTACTGTATTGAATACAATACTTTTGCATAAGAGATATAAACTCTTTCAACTCATTATGGTGGGAAAAATCACTGGTAAAAGGAGTGTCGACGGTAAAATAAAATCATGGCTGCGTATATCAGAGTAAAGCCCAACTGCTTTGTTTCGCAAGAGAGAGAGTGAAATATAAGAAACTGGCCGCCAACCTCCGCAAGAAGAAGAAAAGAGCAGAGCTACCAGCGTTAGTATCAACTTTTAGATTACGACGTGGATACATTCAAAAGAATAGTGAACAGGCAAATGTCAAACTAGTATGAACCATCTTACCACATTATCACATGAGGTGGGAATTGTGGTCAAGTACTAGTCAATTCAAGCATTTTGTCACGAATTTTTATTACCGCCTCAAGGAGCACTTTTGTAATTCTACCGACTGATAGAATTTGAAATTTAATTTAATGTAATATGTACAAGCGTATTACGAAATAAGTATAATTATGACTGGTTTTAAGATACATACTTTTTAACAGTTGCGTAGTCTCCTCGATCTGCATTCAGTAGAAATGATTTTTCTTCCCGTGTCAGTGGCTTTTCGTAGACCTGCCGTAAGTCATGCTGGCTGTTCCTGAGGGCTTCCTGGGAGCTCCCCAGGAGCTCCTCCCTGGATCCCCGATTCATTCTTGCCTGGAACAAAAAATAAATGCTTAGTACAACTAACCAACAGAAATAACATCATAATAATGGAACCTGTATTCCTTATTTGCTATCACAGTGAAGTATTCTGAAGCCGCGGCCAACGGTTGGTATGCAATAAAATGAAACAATAAAATGCATTTTTAATTAATCAATAAAAGATCTTCATGATGCACCTAAAGCATACATACGGCTTCCACTTGAATGCAATGCTTTGAGTTAATAAGCTTCTTTAAAGGAAGGTCGGTAAAAATAAGTGAAGGTGGAAAAATAAGGCATGTAAGTTGCGAAGTAAACTTTTAAAGGTTTTATAAATAATCTCAACTTTTCTTTAACGAAAATAAAACGAAAATAAAAATGAAATAATTATTTTTCATTAAATAATTTAAAGCCACGGTATACAAAGTTAAAAATACAATCGAATCGAGAACCATTTTGATGTCGATAAATACAAAAGATACATTTAACCAAATAATCGTTACTTTTTTGAAACAAAAACGAAACCGACTTCAAATTTACATAACTTTTGTCATAAGTCATTTATAGCCACGGTTCATCTTACTACAAATCCTTTTAATCCAAACAGAGCTTGTCGTAAGTCTACTAATGTGTCAAATTTCGATATATCTTCGAAACCGGAAGCTCGACTATTTTTAAAATAAAATAGGACCCATTAGCGAATGTCTTAATATAAAAAAATGGTTCACAAATGACGAAGTTAAGGTTACAAACATAAAAAAAATACAATCGAATTGATAACCTCCTCCTTTTTTCAAGTCGGTTAATGAATTAGACTGAGTACGATATTACCAGCCTGAGCCCGCCAGACAATTAATTAAAAGGTGATAAAAAACCCCCTGAGGTATAGCTAATAGCAGCTTTGAGTAAATTTGTAAAACATAAACATGAACTTATATAATGTTTCTATTATGGCTCCCTAGAGTGCCAGGTTAGACTTATTTATCCTAATAATATAACAGGTAAAGTTTTGATTGTTCCGGATAAACTAAAAAACTATTGAACCTTTGAAAAACACCAAGCACTCTTGCGTTGTAAGAGGAAAGAATGAAAGGTATGCTTCAGTGATTCCGGCATGTTGAAATGATGAATGTAGAGTGACAAGACAAATTTATGTTAAAATAGACTGCTGCAGTTGGTAGGGTACGTTCAAGAAAAACTTAATTCGATCAAATTGGTGACTGTCTAAAGAAAGGAGATATAAAAAGTAGGTTGATTAGCATGTATGCATAGATGTATGGATTAGAAGAAAGGTGTGCCAAGATCGCGCCAAATGGAAATCCGTAATTTCTGCCTACCCCTCTGGGCTACGGGCGTGATGGTATGTTATTTTAAAACACTCTTCTATCAGTGAGTAACATAGGCTTATATTTTTTTGTACATCTATCCACCCGAGTGAAGCCGGGGTGTGTTGCTAGTGGGAGATAAAAGATCGCACTTACTACGTTTTAACTGTGACGTATGGCTAGCTTATCACATTAAGTTATCAACAACAAGGCACAAAAACTTGTTTATATTGTAATTGGTACATTCCATTGGAGGTGGTTGTCGTAGAGAGAGATTATTGTCATGGTTGCATAACAATTACAAATGTTTAAAAATGCGTCGGTTTAGAAATATCTGTAAACATGTGAAAAATACATTCATAGTCCGTACAAATACGGAACGGCAATTGATTTAGCAGGGTGAGTTATTAAGCCATATTACCGACCTACCGTACTGTTTCGAATGACACCAACGTACAATTACTCAAAACTCCAAGAAACACTTTAAGGTCACAAACAAATCTTATTTTCTTCACTCGACTTTATTCACTTCAAAAGAATATGTTACTAAATCAAAGTGTTGGGTATTACTGAAGGAAAGTCGGCCTTATCAAGTAAATAGAAGGTAGTGGTAAATAAATAAAGGGACCTACGTTTGGATATCATTACACATTAGGTAACATGAGTTGTGTTTGACAACTGACAAATATTAGGGAAGATTTACGATTTAATTCTCCTTGTAATCAGGTCCAGGGTTCTTTAGAAGATTTGTTGAGTGTTTGGTTTACTGTACGGAAGTGATAATAGAGTACAGTGAATGCCTCTGTATGTTCACAAATATATATTTTTACAAACAAACCAAGTTATGCTGCGTACTTGTCTATATTTTTGGTTTTGTAAGGAAAATACGTTTTTGTTTTAATTCTGGAGAATGGTTGGCGTCAGGCAGGCGGCCGGCCTTAAAACTAGCCAAAACCAGTAACAGTATGAATTACATTAGAGTCCAGGATATATGGAAGATTAGTACATACTGTGCCGACCCTACGCAAGTGGGAAAAGGACAGGGAGTTTTTTTTGTTTTTAAATTACTTATATTTAATATTGTGACGAATGAAAACAGTAAACATTTTATACGATCTCAATAGGCAATTTGTTTTAGTTCCCGTCTTTTTAAAGCTTTGAATTAAAAATGTGGAAAATAATACTTTTATTAATACATATTCCAAGTAAAAAAACACAAGTACCTTAACATCCTAGTATATTGATAAGTCGTTAGTAATCTATATAGATAGAAATAATAACTAAAAAATAGAAACACAAATAAAAAAATGGCGGTTTGAAAAATGTCTTACAATAACACTTTTAACGTCTTTGTAGTGTAATATGATGCGGATAAATTGTAAGAAATGCGAGGACGTGTTACGTTTCATTCGTAACGGGACAAAGGGGGCATCCCGACAATGCGTAGGGACAGCTGATACAGGAAAAATCTTAAGAATATCATGACGCGGTGTAATCCAAGTTGATTTATGAACCACGGGCGGTTTCCACTCTAATGTATTTTTGAACAAATCACCTAATTACAAGGTAAGTTTTAGAAATCAAAAATAAAAAAAAAATATTAAATTGTTAAATAATATCATGAATGTGAGTAGTTTTGTTTGTTTGTTACACTTTCACGCGTGACCGACGAAATCGATCATCCTGAAATTTTGCACATACGCCAAAAATGCAAATAATGGACCTTTAGTTAACAGAACAGCTGCTATGTGTATTTTTCTTTATTGTATTAAACTGACCGGTTGGTGCAGTGGCAAGACACTTATCTTTCGCGCCACAGGTTGTGGGTTCGATTTCCACCCAAGACAAACATTTGTGTGCATGCATGAACATGTCTGCCTTCGGTGAACTTCAGTCGGTGGAACATACTGCGATCGCCAACTCGCCTGCCAAGTGTGGCGATTATGGCATATTTCTCCCCAATGATGCGAACAATGGGGGAGGCCTATGTCCAGAAGTGGATGATCATAGGCAGAGGTGGTGGTGGTGGTGGTGGTGGTATTAAATTCAATAATACTGAATAAAATTGTTTTCCTTGAAAATTTAGATAGTTTAGTTAGATTTAATTGTTTTTGAACTTGTTGACCTTCCTACTGCTAAATTGTAAATGCATATATATATATATATATATATAAGTAATATTTTCTGTATATATATTTCATTTAGTATTTAATACTCACGGTTGTGTTCATATCAAAACGCACGCGAACTTTCTTGTCCTTTTTACGCTTCTTCATTTTTAATTTTTATTTATTTCACATAATAAAAAAAAAACAACCAATCACAATTAAATATTAAAATCAAATTCGTACATCACACATTTTCACATTTTTGATATCATGTTGACAAATTCGTCTTTATTTCAATAAATTCAATTAAAAAAGTAATCGGTTCCCGAATATTAGCTTTACATCGACATAAATCTCCAATATAAACGTCACTAACTGATCACAGCACAATTGAATCTCCTAAAAAAGATGCCGTTTTCGCAACGTATATACAAATTTGTTTTCACTGGATTTGTTTAATCTACGACGAATCGAAAGTTATCGCTGTACGAATTTTAGTGCTGCCCTCGGCAAAACCGTGTTGGAACTGGAGTTTGACGAGCTATTTTTAAAGTGATGTATATTACTTTTATGAATAAGAGCTTAGTGTGACTCATGGTAAAAACAACTGTATTGGATATATGGGTATTGAAACAGGAACAATGAATATACACAATTAATTAGCTATTCCGTGCTTTTACAGTTCTGTTATTGCACTTCAATGTAATTATTAAAAATTGTCCTATATTTTTAGTAATAAATTACTTATTATTAACGGTTTTTATTAAATACTTGAGTCTAACAAAGTGTCACATATCAAAGTCTAACATATGAAAAGAAAAATCTTTTCATATATTAGACTTTGATTACCCATTCAGACTATATTTTATATATGTAAATTTGTTTAAATGTAGTTCAAATCTGTTAAAATTTGTAAATGTTCCTTTATAACATGGGAAAGCAAATTCAATTTTTTTTAAATTGGCTGTGAAAGTGATTAGCAAAATGCCAGACAGGCGGTAGGGCGCCTAAACATTGGTAATTTCGACAGGCAATGGAGATAGTGCATAAATAATTAGTTGCGAACGTTGTTTAGATGCACCGTGTAGCAGAAGTTTTGAATTGTATATTAAAACTACGTAGGGCTATATACCATATACTACACCGCTGCGGCACCGCACTGTCCGTGTGGCATCTCTCTTATTGATCAACATCCGCTACAATAACTCCAGTTACTAGTTCGTTTTCTAACAGTTTTCCTTTGCCAGTGTAGGACGATATGGTACTGAAGAAAGAAATTACAGCAGAATCAAATGAAAAAAAGTTAGTGTCAATATATTTATATATAACACACTATTAGGAAGGCATCTTCAAGTTTTGTATTTAAACGTTTGCTTTCGAATCATTGCCTTTCCCGGAACAAATAATTTCTAACAATTAATACTAAAGATGGGAGTCCTGTCTTGTTATGTATGTAATATTATATGTATCTTTATGTATGTATATATCTTATTATATTTTTATATTTGTATATTATATTTGTATACTTGTAATAGATTTTTTATAAATTGATTTTCCTTTTTATTTAGTGCACCTCTTTGTCTTTTCTTCTTTTAATGCGTGGTCGACTGGTAGAGAATGCCTATAGGCATTAAGTCCGCCAGGTGTACTTGTGTGCAATAAAGTTTTTAAATAAATAACATAAATAACATGCAACACGATTATAGAGTCTGTGATGTATTCTACAGTGGTAGAGTCTGCAACAACATTTGTTGCTCGAATGGCCCGCTCGATCTGTGAAATACCACGACCTCTTAAAAGACAGACATGAAGTAGAAGTTTTCTGCGTTACGTGTGATGAGTAAGATGTCGGAGGCCTAATTTTAGTCCTCTTTCCCTTCCCACCCTTTTCTAATAAGGAAAGGATGGTAAGGTAAATAGTATTTGACGGGGAAGCGGATGACAGGAAAAGCAGATGTTCTTTTTTCTGCCTATCTTCTATATCCATTAAAGGTAGGCAACGCATGTGCCACTCGCAAATGCTAGTTGCAGATGTCTATGGGTAGCGGTCACTTAGGTGATCGTTTGCTCGATTGCCACCTTCTTGTACACAAAAAAAATTAGCAATGAACACTATGTATTACTCAATCCTTGTGGTTATTGATGAGAAATTCAAGACGGCTGAAAGTAGTTTTAAGGTCTTTCTTATTCTGATAATATATTATATGAATGTAATGTTACGCGTTGTTACTCGCGGCATTGCACGCGTGTTTTAATTTTCAAGATAAAATGTATCCCATGAAGTTTTTTTGTACTCTTCATAATGTTGGCACAAGATTTCACGATGATAGGTTAAGTTTTTTTAGGGCGTGGAAATGACAAAACGGTACATTCACATTTATAATATGATTTAGGACGGTCGGGACGATAAGTTGTTTGGATATGTTTTTTTCCTATATGTGAAATATTATATTTTAATATTATTAAAATTAATATTATACTTTATCTTTTATAGATTATAAAATTTTAAGATATATAAATAACAACATTTTTCTATTTGTTTTTTGTTTCCTATGTTGTTATTGAGGCAGTTTGTGTAGATAATTTCAGCTTTGTAACATACACTTATGTATAGAGTAAAATTCAATACTTTCCCATGTCCGACACATGGCTGATACTGTCTTTGATCCGTGCACGGCGTTCGAGAGCTTGTTTACGCAGTAAAAACTTCAAGACCCCTGCGCAACAGTAAATGTCTTCGAGTAAGAAACAAATTTATCGTATAAGTTTATTGGTTGTACGTTTCAATGATCCTAGTTTAGAATTTCAAAGGTACAATGAATTAGGAAAATATTCGGCTCGAGGGACCATATATGGAAAGTTTCCCGAATGTAGCCAATTTTCGTACGATTTTAAAACTAAAATTCAGCTTAATTTGTGTCATACAATCAAATGAATCAAATGAAACAGGTCTCTTAAAGGAGGAGTTCCCAACATTTTCCGGAGAAATACTAAATTTTAATGGTAATGGGCGGGGCAACGGCATATTGCTCGTAGAATGGTTAGTCGATGGCAAAGTTTTTAGGCTGATGACCAAGTACCGGAGGACATGGCGTCGATAGGCCCACAGTATCCGTGTAAAAACTATCTATCGACCAATTCTTAGAATGGTTTTAAATGATTTTTTATTTACACGTTGTTGTTTTCACAAAGGGCGGTCTTAACGCCTTAACTCGCCAATTCCCAGTGTCATCTGTAGGTGACAGAGATTGGATATTTTTTTAAATTATAATATAGAAATAAGAAAAAAATATGCAAATACGACAAAGTCAACAGTAGTATTTACATTTTTTTGGCAACACTAGTGGACCGGATTGATGTAGTAAATCAGAAACGAACATAAATACAAGTTGACTGCCCATCGCTTATAAAAAAGTACAATAAATACAAGGGTGGCGTAGATCGTTTTGATAAGAATGTCGATTCTATGAGTATATGATTATAATTTTCATGGTTTTTTTTCACATAATAAAACTATAGAGAAGAAAATAATTCGTATTATTTTTATTACCATATTAAGTTAAACAATGTTTCCTATAGGTGAGGTGACATACCCCTTACAAAAAAAAATAAGGGACGTAATTTTTTTTATTGTTGTTTATGTTTTAAATATCTAAACACGTCAATTAACGCAAAAAAAACAATACTTTTCCATTTGTCCAGAAGCATGGGAATTGACAGATTAAGGCATTGTGTGAAACTTGGAAATTAAATCATAACGTAAAAAAGTCTAGAAAGATCTAAAATACTATGATCCAAAATCCGCTCAGCCATAATGTTTATTTCAATATTCCGAACATCCATATGCTCTGCATTGCAATATATTTCACAAATCATAAAACTACACGAGTGAGTGATGTAATGACTTTGATACTATTTCAGTACAACCCGAAGATTCGGCCAAATCTCTGTCGGATCCACATGTTTATGATACAAAATTATGTATAATTTTTGCAGTTTTGATGATGATGATGAAACATACGAGTATGTATAATAGTGAATGTAATATTGATACATAACCTTGGTTTTATATTTCCTTTGAAGTAATAATGATTTAACCGGATACAGTATAAAATATTGACCAGCACAAAAGCTCGCAGCAAATTCTGTTGTTACATGACGCAGCTCGATCGGGAAAATACGACATTATAGAATACTGGTGAAAAGCTGAGGTTGTTCCGCGTTTCGCCTGGTGAAATAGGTGGTACAGATCCCATTTTCTTGCCATCCTTTCCTACTTTTCTTATTTACCCTCTTTTAGCGAACACCAGCAATGCATCTGTACCTCTATTGTGAAGACTTAATATTTCGTGAGCCGCTTACCTAGATGGCCTTCTACAACCATAAAAAAATTTACGGCCTTAGTTATAAACTAAGGACATATGAATTGATGCGATTGATAAATATTGCGATTTTTTTTCGCTTCGATATAGAAAGAGAGAAGGATTGCATTCTAAGTATTAAATAAGCAGATTCTTTTTGCAAATTTTCCTTTATTCTAGTGAAACTTCTAGTTTCATTTAGCCTCGTATATTATTACCGTTTGCGTGATTTTCTTTAAAAATTTTAAGTAATAAATTATTTGAACAAATGTATATAATCGAGAGATGATAATCTATGTAAGGCAAAGACTTTCAAACGTTGCTACTTTCAAACGTTGCTCTGAAAGTTATCTAAAAAAATGTCAGCATGATACTTACCTAAGATAGTTCGGACTGCCACTATTTCATGTTTATTTGTATATCGATCACTTTGAGTTCCAGTTTATGAAAGTGCCGAATTCCGTGTAGAATTACACCGGTGCGTTTTCTCGTGTCCTACGGGACACTGGTCAGACAATATGGTAAGTGAATACCACGTTAATCGAATTTTCAAAGAGGGCTCGTCGCAAGTTCGCATAGGGCTATGACACCGGTAGTGTTATCGATATTTTTGTCGATAATTTCCAAATTTAAAGGCACTTAAAATTATTTATTCTATAATTTCTCTATTGTTTTAAAATAATACAAAAGACTTGCGTTTGTTTTTCATTACCAAGGTTCACTTTCTGGTTTAAAGTAGGTTGTTATGCAATATGCAAATGACAAAACAGCTTGATAAACGTTTGTTTTTTAATTGTAAAGCTAGCAGATAATTGCCATCACGGCCCCTTTTACAGAATTTTATTATACCCTTATATGGTAACAAAATTATCCTCCAGGTTTATCTTTTTCTGTTTTGTTTTTATAATTGTATCATTCTTATCTTTTTATACACTTCAAATCATCTTAGTTTCTATATTGTATTTTCTTTGCTTTCACTTCTTTTGTACAGTTTGTTAGGCCTGCAACAATAACATTTCTATTGCCGAAAAGATCAGCTTGACCAGTGAAATATTATGAACTTACAGAAGACAGGCGTGAAGTAAATGTATCCTGCATTTTGTCTGATGAGTTAGGTACCGGAGACCCAATCCTAGACCTCTTCACTTTCCCACCTTTCTAATAATATAGGGATGGGAAGGGGAAGTGGATTTGATGGAGAGGCGGATGGATAGGAAAAGAAAATATCCTTTTCTTTTGTTTAGCCGCTCCTCTGTCCAATGTATCTGCAACTCATTAGCTTGGTGCAGATGCCTGTGCGTAGCGATCAGTTACATATCAAGTGACCGTTTGTTCGTTTGCCACTATCTTCCATTAAAAAAGTATTAGGAGCGGAGCGGATCAGCGGATGATAATCAACATCCGCAATAATCAGAGGTCGAATTCAATTACAAAATATTTTTTTTAATCATCGATATTTCCGGGTTACGCCCATCTCACTAGATCGCAAGCCAACGTTAATGCCATTAATGTAAGTCCGTCGGCGGTCACTCTGTCGATATGTTTCATTTGTTCGTATCGGAAACAACATGACCGCGAAACCGTGCAATTTAAATAGTTCTACGTGTTTGGTATTTGGGCATCGCTAAGCTTTCATTTTTGTATGGATAGCTAGCTTCAACTAAATAAACGCAGAAGGAAACATTCAGAGTAATGCAAAATCAGTTTATTGAGATTATTTTTATCAATGTGACCGGCGAGCTCAGAGCTGCCTTGGTAAAACTTATTAATAAAGCCTTAAATTGATACATACATATGCGAAATTGTGTGTCGTATTTTGTTTAGTCTTGGCTCAATATCACTACGGGTTCGGATCGATATTTAATCTGTTTTCATGACTTCTAGAAACAAAAAAGAAACAAATATATATTTTTTTAATTTCTTTACAAAAGTAAAACTGACTTCAGAGGCATATAATTTTGTTTATAAGTCATTTATAGCTACGGTACGTGTCGTTATTATACGTTATTATATGACAAGCACATTAAACCCAAAGATATATCTTCGAAACCTAAGGTTCAATGAAATTTAAAATTAAATGAGACCCCCCTTGCGAATGCCTCCTTTCCAATATATAGTTTTTAAAATCCGTTCGTAAATATCGAAGTGCTGAGGTAACAAACATAAAATAATAATAATAGTCTGGGACATTATTCACACCTGGTCATCTGATCCCAAACTAAGCAGAGCTTGTATTATGGAAACCAGATAACTGATGTACTACATATAATAATACTTTTCTTCTGTAAATACATACATATATAGATAATTACACCCAGACACAGGACAAACAGACATGTTCATGTACAGAAATGTTTGTCCTGGGTGGGAATTGAACCTACGACCTGCGGCGTGAAAAGCAAGTATCTTACCGCTGCGCCAATCGGTCAGTCGCGAAATACAAGCGAATTAAGAAACTTCTCCTTTTTTGAAGTCGGTTATTAAATTAAAAGTAGGAAAAGAGAATATTGTCCCATTTCTCCATTTCTGTTTTTTTTTCGAAGTCCTAATAAACTTAGTTTGTTTTTACCATGCTCAAATACGTTGTGTGTACTTCCTTAATATCTGATAGGTACTTCAGTATGTATTGCACTTGTACTTTACTAATGTAATTGCAAATATATTGTCTATACTATGGGGAGTGTTCCGAAGAACTGTTT
>DWLR01000730.1:0-22614 GCA_018246295.1 Papilio alexanor hazarajatica | reverse complement strand
ATATATATATATATATAAATTTATCGAAAACAGTTTTAACCAGAATGATAGAATGTGTTAATAATAATTATTATTGAAAAATATTTTAAACAGACTAAATAAGCAATTTATTAAATTAAAGCTACAAAAAGTAAGAAAAGTATATGTCGTTTTCATAACAACAGAGAGAACATTGTTTTACCAAAAGTAAAGTATTGTAAAGTGTCAAAGTGTTGACTTCGAGTAACGCCCACCCTTTGAAATGTTTTAATAATTCAAACGTTAATTTAAAGGTGGCAACGGACGTCTTTTGAAGTGCTGCCACTCCGGAAAACGGTGTCGAAATAAACAATTTTAATTTGCCCCAACTCCCCTTCATTTCTATAAATTGGCAACATAACGTGCTGTATTAAATTAGTGTGGTATAATGCTTTCTTGCTTTTTAACAATAATCTCTATAACATTTCTTAAATACTAGAATCCGCCTGATTCGTTTTTTTATATCGTAATGTTGTGTAGATCTTTCCGTAGTTTATAAAAAAAACACCCGAGTGCTCAAGTGACTTTTATGTAAAAGGGGTTGGTTTTTTAATAAAATTTATTATCGTATGTGTTTATAGTGGCGAAGTTTGGCTATCTTCGTTTGATATCGCCTATACATGTAATTAAGCTATAAATGTGTAACAGTCGAACTATAAAATCAGGTATAGTGCACATAGACCAGCGTTTTCTTATAGAAGAGGGGGCAAACGAGCAACGAGTCGCCCAAAAGAGTCATCACCACCGCCCATGGACATCCGCCACATCAGAGGAACCGCAGATGCGTTGCCGGCCTTTTAGGAATTATAAACTAAATTTCTTTTCATGTAGTATATTGTAAATGTCGGTTAGAATAATTACAGTTTTGATGAGCAGGATTTAAAAAAAAATTCGAAAGATTCTTGTCTAATTTCTCAATATACAAAAATTTAAATGACATTCAAGGCTTTAGATATGTGAATTAAAAAAAAAACTTACTGATTCTGTTTAAATATAAATAACATTAAAATCTGTCTAAGCCCTATTAAAGTTCTAACAATCATATTAACAGAGAATACGAAATTTATAACAGCCGTTTTGTATTACGTCACAACACACATACCACCACCACCTCAGCCCATCATCGTCCATTGCTGGACATAGGCCTCCCCCATTGATCTCCTACATTGGGGGGAAGTGCCATAGTCGCCACGCTTGGCAGGCGGGTTGGAGATCGCAGTATGTTCCACCATACTAAGAAAAGGACGCTGCTGC
Source organism: Papilio alexanor hazarajatica (assembly GCA_018246295.1). Classification (NCBI taxonomy): domain Eukaryota; kingdom Metazoa; phylum Arthropoda; class Insecta; order Lepidoptera; family Papilionidae; genus Papilio; species Papilio alexanor. Next base: position 21,342 of record DWLR01000730.1, on the reverse strand, counting down.
CCGTCCTCCGGCGGTCTTTATATCCAGACACAAAACAAACAGACGAGTTCATGCACACAAATGTTTGTACTGGGTGGGAATCGAACCCATGGCCTGCGGCGTGAAAGGAAAGTATCTTAACACTGCGCCAACCGGTCAGTCACACATCAACTTAACATAATTTATAACAACAATTTATTTATATAATTATAGTTTCTTACTTTGTTTTTATTGTAAGAATCGTGACCTTTGTCTTTGAGGAAGTACTTTTTGCATTTGCTCGCATGCTAGATGCATAGCTTACCTGTTCCTACACAACAAGACTGAGAACAAGGGAGTAAAGAAGCTAAAAGGAGAGAGAGAGAGAGAGAGAGGGAGTACATCGAAAGAGAATGGAACCTAAGTAACGAATCACTTGATAGACAAAACGTAACGTTATGAATCTCTACGTTACTCCAGTAGTATGAGAATGTACAAATTCTCTAGACAAGATGACTCATTTATACAACATAAAAGAGCATTAAATATAGACAGAAACATATCATAAAAGACAGAAAAAAGTTAAGCCTATGTAATACATTTTATTGTTGATAAAAGAGCTTTCTATTAGTGAAAGCAAACGGTTCAATAGATTTTGGATTTATCAAGAACAATCAAATTTATTCTATTTATATATTTTTTAGTATGGACCTATTAATTAACTATATATAATTCAATAAAAAATAATTTACCATTAATTCCACAGCTGTTGTCAACATTTAGTAGGGTTGATACAAATTTTAAATTATAACAGTACACTTTTGACAACCCTACAGATATTTTATATTCTGTAAGGTATGTTATGCGATCTTGATGAACCGTAATGCGTCATACATGTCTCCTTGGTAATTTCCTTGAATAACAATATATTCAGAGCATGCATGTAGGTGCCATCACAATAAAATATTAAATAATAACAGTAGCTGCAACAAATTAATACACGTATATATCTATAAACATTGTAATACTATGTTTAAGTTAGTAAAACTCTACATAGATCAATTAGAGAAAAACAGCCAGTAATGTTTCTAATTAAACTATTCCATTATATCTGATTATTGCCTTATTAAATTTCTTGTTACTCTTAATTTGTACTTTGGAGGCCCAAATCATTTCTAAATACTGAGTTTCGGATGAATTTCGAATGTATTCAATATGTCATTGGTAAGTGCTGGATAGTGATTAACTTATTACATTATACTTTGATCTCAAAAAGTGTGTTAAGACCTTTTAAATCGGCTTTACTGCTGACTAGAGGTGGGACGTATATACTGGAACAGGTTTTGATACTAGGTTTCATTTAATATTCCTAAATACTGAGGATCATAGAACCAAAAGAACGCGTATCGACTATTTAGAACTACATAATACTCTATAAGTATTTTGTACTCTATAAGTATTTCGTACTTTATAAGTATGTAATACTTTATAAGTATTTTATACTCTATACGTATTTAACACTGTAAGACTCCGTTGTATGCCTTCGTACTCTAAGAGTCGTTGGTAATTAATTAATTTAATACTCCAAGACTTATTTACATGTTTTCATTCCTTTTGTTTTCGTTGTCCGACACGACATAAAAAAATTTCGTCGTCCACTACCACATAAAATCAATACTCCTAAATAAATACTTCTAGGAGCTTGTATTTGGAACACATATTTGCAAATACTCGTACTCGAAATACTAAGTATGCAATTTACCTAGTATATTCCATCTCTACTACTGATCTAGGTTTGGTGTGTGCATGACTATAGACAATAATTACAGAAAGTCGTAATGTATTGTATGGCTGAATGCATTTAATATTATACTATTTCGGTAGCATTTATTATCTGTAACACGCAATTCTATTGTTCTTTTAACATTGAAATTGCAGTTATGTTAAAGTAGAATTGTTGTGGTTTATGAGTACAAGGCTTAGTTGATCGGAAACTTTAATATCACAAAAATTGTGTACCTTTATTTAATTCATTGATATATAATATATTTTAAAAAGCTATAAAATAACGGATAGTCTAAAATAAATTGTTTAAACATAGGGTTTCACCGGCTCCGAGGTTTCCATGACTCAAGCAACCAATGGTCAAAGTCACAGAGCGAGGAATCTCCTCACTATTCGGGAAGCCTCTAAAATTACCGCTAATTTTGTATCGGACCCTTATACAACTATTTAGCGAGAGCCTATTAAGATGTTGGTCGCAGCTCCGTAGAGCTGCGACCAACATCTTAATAGCGTACTATTAAACCGTTTGCCAATCAATCAATTATGGTGTCAATGTACGAAATATGTTAAAAAACCTAACTTATAAAATACATAAGATATAATACATTAAAAATATTAAAATCAAAAAATAGCAAAAGAATATTAGTACGTTTCTAACCTAGTTACATATTATACTACGAGGTCTGCAAGGTGCGCGACTTCTCTGTTGACCTCTAATCTACTTAGCAAAACGATGATCAGTGTCAATGTTGGCAACTGTTACATCATTATCAGGTTACATATCTTATAAGTTAGAAATAACTGATTTATAGAAATATCTTAATATTGCTTGCGATAGCTAATAAATATTGGACGCAAAATATTAATAGTAATGCACATAGGAAAATAAGGGCAGTACAGTCTACATCGTGTCTCTAGGACAGTATTTTTCATCATTTTTCATGACGCATCCCCTTAGTACTCGTGTAAAATTATTTTCGCGTGTAAAATTATTTTCGCACTAACGATGATTATGCCATTGAAAGATTTTTAAGCACACTTCAGGCGTGTTGTATTTTTATAGTTTACTCGTTCATACTTCCGCACATTCGCCTTATCAATTCTTTCGTTATATTTATCTTTGTGTAATTATAGCAGTTTACGCTGCCATTAATACAGCTCTTAGATAACAGAAGTTTCGGCATACTTGATCGCTATACTTTAAGGGTTTTTGCAGCGCACGCTAATATTTCTCGGATAGTAGGTTTAACTCACTTGAAATTTATATATTATTATCTTGAGATACTGCTATGATATATGATGAGATTTATTGCTATTGTTTTCATCATAAACAAAAAAGAAATAAAAGAGAACTAATTAGCCGACTTCAAAAAGGCGAGAAGTTTCTCAATTCGCTTATATGTTTTTTTAATTGTGATTAGGAGGTCCATTGAATTTTTGTTCTTTGAATCTTGTGTTCGGAGAATATATTAAAAATTTACATATTGGCAGACTTAAGACAAGCCACGTTTGTGTTTAATGGATTTGTAATGAGACGTACCGTGGATATAAACTGCTTTATGATTTTGAAGTCGGTTTAAATGATTATTTGAAAACTTTCGTTGTCCGATTGCGCGTAGTAATGGAATGCTTTTGTTTTGCACATGTTTTTTTATAAGTAGCTCTGAACGGAGAAGACGTGATCATGATACTAATCAAACCAACAATGACTGAGCTTTGTAAGCTCCCGCTGATCTGCCTTGATAACACTCAGATATTTCCTGCATGTTATTTTATAATTTATAAATTGTGCCCCGCAGTTTTATTCGACGATCCGTTTAACCAAATATTCTTTTTTCTTTCTGTTCAAATCCCAGTGTTCTTAGCGTGATGTTAAATAGTCTATATACTTCCATAATAATTGCGCTATTAAACTCAAAAATTATTTTTCAAATCCGATCACTAGTAACTTAGATTAGCGTGTTCAAGTAACACCCCTTGTTACCAGCGCTTAAAGCAACCGGTCTTTTCTCTCTATCCTAGGTCAATATATCTACTTATCTATCTTGGATAGATAAGCAGATATATCGTGGTTTTGTAGATAAATTAATGGATACAATGTAGGCTTGTTAAAAAGTTTCTACACTAAATCATTGTATTCAGAGGTTTGGTACCCTCACATACCAGACGAAACGATGAATTGTGACCTCTACTTAGAGCCGGTCTTTCTTAAGGTTAAGTGATGTTCTGATCCATTTCTAAAATATAAATAATAATGCCCTTCTAATGATTAAACTTTAATGATATAATGGCAGTTTTCTTGATATATCGTTTAGAAACGTACGCTAAAATGTTGTCGACCTCTGGCTTGGTATGCACTGGTAATGACTGTACGTACATCGTTGTCCTTAAACTTGGCAATATCGAGCACAGTCAGAGCGAACACGACCAACGACATTGACGTTACCGCAATCGATTTATCGTATATCGATATTGTTTTAATCTAATCGACTTTTTTTAATAAGAAATACTGGCAGTGATTAATTTCTTAATTTCAATTGTGTAATTTTTTCATTGTTTTTTTAATTAAGGCAGTGACTCAAAATTTTCTTCTTTTTATTTAGATTAATATCAATTTATAAAAAGTGTTTTTGTGCCAATAATAGTTTATTGAAGAAACATTGTTTTAATCGATGTTATTAATTCTTTAAGTCAATTATATGTCATAATTCGAGTTAATATTAAAATGCATCAATCAGGTGTTATATAGCTGGTCGTTATTTTTGTAAAGTTATTGAACTGAAAAGCATCAATGATTTCGTGAGTATTATTAATTATTGATTATTTTTGCTACTATTTTTAAAATGTCCTTGGCTTTGTTAAGGTTTTTAGTTCTCATATTTTATTTCAAATTAAATATCACAAAAAAAACAATACATTAGTAAAACGAAATTTAAATATAAATAACGAGCTTGTTCACTAATGACATAAAATGTTTAAATAGACACGATCATTTTATCAAATTAGGTTAACACAAATTGTCCATTATAACAGACCTGATATTTCTTTATCAAATATTTTTTCGATATGTTTTTTTTTTGTTTGGGCGTAATAAATTAACTTCTTTTATTAATACGGTCATAGAAGTGTTTAGGTGTAACGAAAACCGTACTTATTTGGTTCAATTTGATACTCTATTTATAAAAGAGAGTACCTTATTTACATATCATTATGGCTCTTCAATGTGTTGTGAGATTGTTCTGTATCTAAGAATACAACTAACTCTAACATCTGCAACAACAACTGCTGTTATTAAATAAAATATTTGCTTTATTTTTAACCAGCACTTGCCTGCATCTTCGTACACGTCAAATAATTACACAAGAAAAACATAGTTAACATATAAATTTAGACGTGAAAATATTTGGTACTTTTTTATAAATTAACGTTAAGATTAACGTTACTTGTCCAGCAATCAATTGGATCAGCTTATGTTTTATGGTGGTTCGTTACGTGATTTGTTAAAAAATTAAAAAGAAAAAGTTATCTTGGTACCCAATGGCAGCGCCACTTACAGGGTTCAATAATACAGTAAAAACCATCCAGAGACTCGTTTAAATATATGCAATAAATTGCTTCAAAACCTGTCTAGCTGTTTAAAAGTTCTGTGACATACAAACTCACACACGTATTGAAGAATATATGTACATACATCCATGAATGTATGTATAAAAATAGTATATTTAAAGCAATGTTTCAGGGCTGTGTTCTTTAATGCTATTAACAAAGTTATGTAAAAAAAATCTTTTTATTGAAGATTTTCGTCTATGTCAATTAGATTTAAAAGCACGGGAACTTATTTTAGCGATACGCAAAAATATAATTCTTCGATATCTATGCGTCTGAAGCCTTTTATAATTCATATATTAAATATCAAGCTTCGATTCTATACTATAACCTTTTCCGAATTCAAATTAATCACAAAAAGTGAAGAGGATGTTTTATCAAATTTTAGAGAAAACAAAAAAAAAAAATTAGTTCTCTTGTAAAGTTAGCGACACCTAACTTTTATAAGGAAGTCATTATTGGCCAAAATGGAAGACAAGAAATGCTATATTGGATGCTGTGTAAACGAAGCCTATTTAATAGTATTAAATTAATTCAAATCAAAATAAATACTCTTATAGCTTCCTTTATGCAAAATAGGTAAATTTTGCCTTATACGCATATTGAGTAATTTGGTAATCTAATATTATAAAACGTGCAATTCTCTTATATGACCAGTCGGCATCGGAAACGGCTCTAACGATTTGGATGAGGTATTTTTTATTTCGACAAAGTTTTTATGTTTTAAATTCATCTGTATAGCGTTGGAGTGATATCAAGGATGATCTTTTTGTTAGATGGCGATTTATTACGACATTATGCAAATACTAAATGTGTATTCCGAAAAAACACCTAGAGAATAACGCCAAGAGAAGGCTTTAAGTTATGACTCGTTAATTGCAGGATTTTCATATATTTTAGCATCTCTAAATAACGACAAAACGCGAAAACTGACCAATTGTAATTTAAAGTTGTTACCATGATGTGAACGAAGTCACATGCATTTGCTAGTTAAGTATGAAATAATAGGGAGTCATAAATAAGCCTTAGCAACATAGTATCCCTTTATAATAATAGGACATTAAAATAATTGCACATTACTATAATTGTATCAAAAAAAAAAATAGGTACGTTAGCGCACAGTCTTTTTAAGACATTGCTACTCAAGAACGTGAGCGATTTTATTCATTAGATATTTAATAAGAGTAATTGTTGTATCACATATATCATGAACAACTTTAAACTTATGTTCAATGTTTTTATTGTATTTAGAAAACAATTCAACTTTGTCGTATTTGAATATGAGTTGGCACTGTCCCTCCCTTGCACATCTTTGTATGTGTAAGGGAGGAGTATGTATGTATTATGTACATATGTTTGTATTTATGTCACTTCCATTGTTTTTACCTCCTGCAGCCTAAACGGCTTGAACGATTTTGAAGAGCGAGCGTAATTAGGTTCGTATTCGTTCCAAGAGTGTCACGTGGTGTAGTCAGTCGGGTTTATCGGTTTTTTTTTTTGAATTAATTATTGTTTGTTTCCTCGTCCTCTCCTCAGCTCAAATTGCCAACAAAGCGTCCTCAAATAATCTGATAATTGTTGATATCCAGTCATTGTTTAGACTTAGATAACACCAGGTGAACTTCTTGCTCGTTTTCCTTCGATAAAAAAGTTTTTATCTGTTTATAAAAAAGTAGATACCGAAATTAGCACTATTCCAGTAAACTTTTACACCATGACTGTATGTTTTACGTTTTTTTTAATACGTCTAAATTACTGCGTGATTACGTAAAAATTGTAGATTAATGTTTTTCTCTGCAACGTATTAAATATAATATATTTTTCAATCAAATGTCATAACTTGATTACAATCATTATCATTTGTTAGACACAAAGTACTTAATGTCTGTTAATTAATTTGATACGCGTATAAATAGTTTCTAGAAGCCACCTTTTATTGGTCTGGAAAAATTTATGTTGCATAAAAGTGAGTTGTAGTGTTTGTAGGGGACGTCGTAAATGAAATTATATTGACAGGATTTGTCCAAGACCAGGTTGGGTAAGAATTACTGTAACCGTTCAGTATTTAGGCGTAGATGTGATGTAGAAGTAATAGAGATAATAAACTGTGCAAAAAAGAATTGCATAATCTCTGTTTACCCTTTTGAATCATCGTCATGTCTTTGTGTACTGTTTGTAAAAAATGTATGAATGGGAGTCAGTAATTGTGTACATTATACATTGTGTACATCGTGTACATTCAAAAAGACAGCGCCAGACTGTTTTTCTATATGCGCTTACTAGGTTTGCCTTTAGATTAATTCCGTTGAACATCTATTTGCATTACCCAGTATTGGGAACTAGTTTGAACCTCGTAGACTCGGTCGAGCATAAAAAGCTAATATTTGTGAAATAGATTATGTAGACAGAAGCTTAATTGTTTTTGGACGTTTTTTAATTCTGTATACTAGCATCCCACCCCGACTAGTTATATGCTAGTTTTGAAACTAAGCTTCGTATTTGTGAACAAATTTACAAATCTATTTAGAGGTTTTTGATTTTATTGTGAACAAACAATCAGATCTTTTCTATTATTTGTATTAGATTATTAAGAGAAGGATGTTTTTAGTAAGGGAAGGATGGGAAAAGAGAGAGGGATGGGCGAGGAGGTGGTAGATAAAAAAGGGATTTTTTTTTTCACGTTTAGTTATTTTTTAACTGATTCCTAAAAGAATACTTACAGAATTTAAAGTTTGCCTAAAAAGAGACAAATAGAATATTAATGTTAATAATTTAATTAATTTAATTAAATTAATATTAACAAGACAGGTTTCTACCATCACTAATGCTCAAGAGGTATTTTAATATGTCTAATGAGTCATAATTGCTTACTTATTACTGAATTAAAAAAGATTCGTATTTGTTGTTCTACAGTTGTGTGCCACACTGTGTTAATTACTGACAGGTAACATATATACATTTAATGTAAATATGAACAAATTGAGCTTGAGTCTGAGATGGTTTACAACCATAGTCGAATGACAGATTTGTTTCCGCGAAGTTCTTAATTTTAATTCCATGGTATATTTTTCCTTTGTGAGTTTTTAGCTTGTTAAATAGGATCTTTGAGTTCGAGAATGGTCAAGTTAGGGAGGCACTAATCGTTCGCCTAATTATAGACAGAAACTAAGTTATATTCCATGTGCAAAATGCCATGAAAGCTAAAGCTTAAGAAAATACTCATGCGTTAAAACTCTTTCACGAAGCGTCTTTAATCTTAATTCAAAACAAAGAGTAAATATAGATGTCAAGAATGTTTAGAGAATTATCAGTTATATAATTTTTAATTTGCATTGGAACTTAAAAAGTTTAGGGTAAGGTAAAATGTAAATAGTTGTTAATTTATAGTTTCATTTCGTTTTTGCTACGATAAAGAACCATTTTCTGAATAAAACAAAATTACTTGAAAATACAATATACGCTCGTCTGAAAACACTAAGCCTGCCTTATTTATGATGTAACTTTTAGAATGTATGTAAAATTTTCACACGTACTTTCCAAAACTTTTGTACTTTCGTGCATTCTCATCTTGCTATGATGCACCTCATGATGTATGACTGGAATCATGTAGCATAATTTATTACTATGTTGCATTAAACAAGCCTTTATCTTCAAGTGAAGAATAAGTAAGAAATTTTAAGGTTGCAATATCTCCTCAAAATCTGACTTTAGGGAAATGAATGACAATTTTAAGCAGAGTAAACTCATAAATGTACTTAATAATATATATATATATATAATAAAATTTGATGTTTCAAGGTGACATTTTAGTTGAAAACATAGTAAACAATACGTATTTCTACTTATAAACAATGTTATATTAATAAAACTGATTAAAAGAACATAATTATATAATAAAAATAATTATATAAAAATAATTATATAATTTTTTTAAATTACTGCGAACCATAAAAGGCTTTCACAATAAGCCGTTACTTTAATTTTATCTCAAACTTTTCTCTTTTAAGCAATATTTTATTTCATAATTAAATTTCGTTCTCTATTTATAATTAAACCTTATAATATCTATTACAGCCACGTTCTTATACTTATTATTCGCTATAAAACCTAGCTGCATCTCGACGGTATAACGATTTGCATATTCAAGCATCGTATTGAATCGGAAATAAGCAGGGTGCTAATATTTATTTATGTTACGTAAACTATGACTGTTGGTGTTTATTGTATGGGTTGTGTGAAACGAAGTTTAATTGGAAAAAATAAATGAATGTATGTCACCGATCGAATGTGAAATATCATCAGTTTATTATCTTACTAGGCAAATTTTTAATTTGTAATGATTCGTCCAGTTCGCAATTTGTCGTCAGATTCTTCGATGTTGAGAGAGATTATAAACTGACTAAGTGCACCGACCGGGTGGCAAATAAATTTACTCCTTCTTTTTATATCTATTAGAACAGATAGTCGGTGAGTTTGCACCATATTCTTAACTTTGATTGACAAACAAAACTATAAATTCTTAAATGTTGCTAAAACTTAAGAATCGTAGATTTGTAGATTAACAACCTTACTCAAACAATTTTTTTTCTGAAATCCCTTTAGTAAACTAATTAATTAATATCGCCTTACTCACGTTTTGATTGTCCGGTTACGGTAACTTCGCGGTCGCGTCGCGTCTCGAACTACTGGCCAGAGGGCGAAGTTCGCGGCTCGAGGGGGGGGGGGAGGTAGCGCGGTGGCTGATGAGTGCGCCGGCGACGGCGATGCCGACGAGCTCGAAATTAATGATGTGACACGGTTATTGTTGTTACCTTGAAATCTCGCCCTGAGGATGGACCCCCGACGGGTCCGAAACTAGTCGGTGCCGTCACCGGACAATCAAAACGTGAGTAAGCCGATATTAATTAATTAGTTTATGATAATGTCTCACGAAAGTTTAAACAATTTAGTCCCTTTAGTAGTTTTTGTGTGTAGTGTTTCTCAATAAAACTTTATGTTATGTTACGTGCAAGAGTAGTTAAAATCGGCTCAGAGGAAACCCAAGCAAATATCTTAAAATATCTTCATAATACTAACGTAGATATAGGCAAGTTATTTGTATGCTATTATCTTTGCAGTTGATCTTGAAGGCCGGGTACTGGTTCTATTAATAATTGGAAATGATGTGTTCTATTTTAAAACCTAGCTATATGTAATTTAAAATGGTATGAGTACGATGTATCGTTATTAAAAATATAGCGGCGTCTAGATAAGTTTCATTCCGACCATCAACGTTCTGGCTTCTCTGGTACAAATTTGTATGACAAATTTTGATCTACTTTAGGAGAACAGGATGACTAGAAATAAATATATTAGTATAGTATATATCAGTATGTAAAAGTATAGCATAATGCTTAATTTTTTGTAGTTATACTTTTTTTTTTAGTTATGCTATACTTTTTGGGCGCTTTAAAGAAAAAAGACGGGAGTAAAATTTCTTATGCAACGATATGTAATTTCACAGGATGAACATAACAGAGGTAGTGTTTGTAAAAGATAAAATACGTTTTAGTAATAAGGAAGATTTAGAGACCTTGTATGCCAAAAATAGATTAGTAAACCGGACTATTAAGGAAATATTTTATAGACAGGTATAATTTTGTTAGCAGTTTCTATGAATTCTTAGACGTTGAATGGATGTTCCGGATATTTATTGTAAAAAAATTTAAATATGTATTTATAATGGTACCGCGATACAACTCTTTGTTCTCATAAAGTAGGCATTTTTTTTCCAACTTCATTTAAAGAAATTCATTATTCATTTATTCATTCTTTATAAGATAAACAAAGAACAAAAATTGTAACTAACTACTAAGTTCTAATAATTGACGGGGCAGGTTGTCGCCCAATTATATTTTATCAATGAGTTTTGGTCGAATACGAGCAGTTAACTTTTAGTTCTATTTTTAGCAACGTAACATTTAACATTAGCTATCTCCATCCCGCAGTTTCTCTTACCGCGTCTTTTAGTATAAACGAAATTAGTATATCTGGCCATAGCGAGCCATGGCGGGATTATAGGTGCCATATGCCATGCCATAGGCCATTATAGGTGTGATAACGTTTCTCAACGATTGGACTGTCGATTAGCACGGTCAAACGAACTTATCAGCTTTATTATATACATGTAAGATTACAGCTGCTTACGTTTACCTAACAGGATGGCGAGAGAGGTGATTGGCTACATCCATGTGATTCTCGTTCTTCTGTCGGTGTTCGGATTCGTCACCGGCGATGAGTACACTCCGAGCCCCAACATCGGATACCCAGCGGGATTGATACCGAATTGTAAGTCAGCATTGTAAGATTGGATTATTAATTTAATTTAAATATTTATATTTAAATTGCTGCAATAGATTTGTAATAGATTTTTTAAAAAATAATTTACTTATAATTTATTTCTTCATAATCGTAAAATGAAAGTAATAAGCTCCTAACCCAACTTATCCAGACATAAAAAGTAATAGTTGATTTAATACAGCAACGGGTAAGAAAAAGAATCTAACACACAAACTACTCTCTTCAAAATCGATCAAGCCGTTTAGGCTACAGTTTACAATAGAACAGAAGCACTAAAAACATTATCCTCTTTCTGTGTCAATCGGGTCAAACAGAACTGGCAATAATATATTCAAATAATATCCAAATAGACGACAACAGAGAGGTATCTTGAGTTTGTTCTGTATAGTACTTGACTCACAATTAATGCAACCCGCCACTATATCCCTTCAATAGTTCTAATTAAGAATTCTTAATGGTAATATGTTGAAAGAGGTTAATAATTTTCACAGGTCCAGGCGTTCTGAAAAATGCAACGATCAGTCAAAAGAAACTGCAAATGTTGAGGATACTGGTGCACAAAGTGATCAACGGTCAGGTTCACAGGAGAGACTACGCTATCGCCGCAGCAGCGAAGTCTTTGGCCAAAGATAGGTTAGTAGGTAAGCAAACACAAAGAAATACCATACCTACGACTGTTTAAGAAGTACTACTGTTTCAAGCTATTATGTTGACCTAAAAGAATATGAGCCATACGATATACCGAATACTACAGCGAATGCTACACAAGAGCAATATATTGTAGTGTAACGTAATTTAGATGGTAACAGTGTAATATCTAACGGTTAATATATTTACAGATTTTAAAAACAAAAAGACTGTACTGTACATTGGCGGCTTTTTCGACAGTGCGTTCTTTCCGATCAGCCAAGCGTTAGGTACGGTCTACTCGAAGCGTGGCTATAATGTGCTTTTGTCTGAAACCTTCCAGTTTTTGACCTACATATATCCAAAGTGAGTATTTTTTAGATTTCGATTATAGTCTTAGTAAAAACTGTCGATCTTTTGATACCGATGTATTTAAGATGTGAACCACTAATTGTTTAATCGTGAAATCAATATGGTCAAATTTATATATTTTTATATTCTATGAAGCTATGTTCAAAAAATATACCGAAAAATTGTATGCATATTTTAAACAGAAAACTGTAAATATTGATTCAAAAAATAATAATCTAGGAACGAAATTCGATAACCAAATCATGTCTTATACTGAAGCTGCGAATGTTAGTTAGATTTATGTATGTATAGTTCCTTAATTACATTCAATGGCATACGTGCGCTTTGTTCTCGATGCTGGTCTTAATTCAATATATGTATTAAAAAGAAAAGCATTTAATAGTTATTCTGTGATCGTTTGAGTCTTCAATCTTTACTTCCTCTATAATCCACTATTTACTTTATGGATTATTGATAATTTATTTATTCAAAATTAAAGTTCGTCAAATTTAAATATTTGATCATGAATGTGTTCAAAAATTATTTATTTCGAATTCCAACTTCTCTCTCGTTTCTTCTCTTTTTTATTGATGACATGATTTTTTGTATATTTAAGTCTAATTCATTTTCAGATCTGTAAGACTGTCGAAAGTTATCGGCGATAAGATGGGAGAGCTTCTAGTGAATCTGGCAGATGTAGGCTTGAAGGCGGATAATTTAGAAATAGTCGGTATCAGTATTGGCGCACATATAGCTAGTTATGCTTCTAAATATTATTACGCTGCCACAGGCAAGAAACCGTCTAGGTTAACCGGCTTGGACCCGGCTGGACCTTGTTATAGAGGTCTGCAACCTGATCTAAGATTGCAGAAGACAGACGCTGAAAGAGTCGACGTGTTACATACTAATATTGACGGATTTGGTATGGCAGAAAATTTGGGACACGTGGATTTCTACGTTAATGGTGGAGAATTCCAGCCCAGCGATATACCGGCTATTCCTTGTCTGGTTATCTGCAGCCATATGAGATCTGCTATATACTGGTGGCAGGCAATTGAAAACCCCAAGAAATTCATAGCAATCAAATGCGATTCTATACAAGATGCGAGATTCGCTCAGTGTTATAACGGTTCAGAAACAAATTATGTCGGTCTAGAGACTAAATTTGATAGACCTGGATTATATTATCTACCAACTTACAATGAATTCCCTTATTACAGGGCCAAAGAAGGATTGAATAAAGACAACGAAATTTATAAGTACCATGCAGGAAGAATAAATGCAGATGATATGTTTGTAGTTTAACATTAGAAATATTATTACGTTGATAAGAAAAGTGCAGAGATAACTGCCGTAGATCAAATAAAAGGAATATATAGGATGATAAAAAAAATTACAGATATCTGGAATATTAGTATATTTTTTGTGTTTCAAATATTATTTTTGTAAGTTAATGGGTGTTTCTTAGAAAGAGATGAAGATATCTCAAATTCTACAAGATTGTCACATTCATTTCTTTCGTATTTGTTCATTGTTTAGTCGATAAGTACAATTGGTAATGCAAAACGTATTTACGAATTAAGGGGAGCACATGTCCTTATGATTATTTTTTTTTCTAGATCTGGACAATTTATCCACTGCCACGTCTCAATAGAAAACTTTATTATTCTTTAGTAGAAAGTCATCGGGAGCGAATTATATCCTCGAGTAAATTTACGGTTAACTGGTAGCCATCAATTCTGGTTAACGCTCGTGTCTGTATGATGAAGGTATTGGCTATGGGGTAATGATGGAAAATAAGTAAGTACTTAGAGATGGAATCATCACGGTTACAGTGTGTGACTATGCTAGAGGATAAATTGTCAAATTTTTATCATAATCACAGTTATTTAAACAAATGTCTTTGAGTAACAGTTTTGAGTATTTCAGAATGTTTTGATTACGTGCATTTTTTTTTTTCAATGAACGACTACAATTCAAATTACAACGGTTCAAGTTAGTGACTTTAAATATGAGTAACGTATTAATATTTTAGATTAAAAAGGTAATATACTGTAATGTAATATGGTAACATTTGTGTGACTTAGTTAACTTTATAATCTGTGATGTATTTTTTAATTTTTATTATAATAGGACAATTGTAATTACAAATATTTTATTATCTTTTTTTTATGATTACCACATGACATATTGACAAGACGTAACAGACTTAGAGGATCTGCCGGTGGAAGGGATGGATTGGAAAAGGACACAGATTTAGCGTACATTTTTTTCTGTTAACACTGGCATTGCTTTGAGGACTTGTGTTCCAAGATAGTGGGAACAAAGTATTTCCGTTGCTTTTTAAGTTCTTTCCGTTGACTTTTGCAAAGGAATGATAGATTCCTAATAAAGAGAACTGGCCGAATTGACCCTTTATGCGCTTAACGTAATCGTTTACTGACCGTGTCCCTTGAAGGAGCTCATTTATGAAGATACTACTGCGGCGTGTTTTCACATTATAAGTTCTATTTGAAATGTAGTGTTTTAAAGTTCAGGCTTCGTTTATGTTTATTGGTGTCCACAGGAAGTCTAACTAAAGTATGTTGTCGTTTATTAATTGTAGTCTTTTGAGACGCTATAACATCATGCTTGGAAGAGCTGGAATTTGGTGTTACAATTAAATTAAATTTTTTGTCCCGACTTGTCAGTGTGAGCAATGTTTTTCTCAGTTATGTATGTATCGGTTTTCTATCAATATATCGAAGTAATCGAACATCCAATGTTGTAATAAAAATGTTGTTTTTTTTTTGTAAAAAAAAAATATTTTTAAAAATTTTAACTTGCTGAGAACAAAATATGTTTTGATGTAATTGTTTCGGCAGTGCAAACGTATGATTACATATGTATAGGAATAAGTATTATTTAGAAATTCCATGTTAAGGCGGTAGTTGTGCGAAGATGGCCAGGGTCGAAGTCACATCATTGCATAATATTATCGTTAAGGAATCCTTAACAGTTGTTTCCGTAGCTTACGAATTTACATCTATGATTATTGTATGATATATAAAAAAATCGCGTATGATAATTAAATGGAATAATTTGGAAGATCTATTAAGGAATTCAATTGTACGTTGCTATTTTGGTTACATTATAATTAACAATAAAAATATGAACACTATGTTAAATCGATGAACACGCAAGAAACTAGATTTTAGCATAATTTATAAATATTTAAATTCTAAACGACATTAATTCATTCGAGTTTTTAAACGTGAGTCGATGTCAAAAGATGCAAATAAGTCCTGATGAATTATAATAGCAGTTCGACGTCCGTTTTATTTATAAGCAAAGGATGCAAACAACCGGTTCACTTTGTGTTAAGGCTAAAGTCACCGCTTTACTCGTTTCAAGCACTTGCTGCCCGGAGTACAATAAAATGTGGGAATATGATAGCGCCCACGTGTCTCTCTGTCGCACTAATACGCCTAATGGGAGGCGTAGCGATAGTGTTGCCACAGTGTTGCTTCACGGGTAGGGAGTGTTAGACACGAGTATAATCCTTGACATCTGTAGCAACTAGATGAGTAGAAGATGTCTGACAACAGAAACGGAAAAATAATGAAAAGAAGATGAGGGACGAGGAGAGTGAAGGGCAAGGAGATTATGCTGCTGTTGTGATAGTTACTTCTCACTTGCCTTCTACCATAAATAATATTTACCTATTAAATAGAAGTAAGTAGCCCTTTGGCCATTTAATAAACAATACAATAATAACAAAAATATCGTGTTATAATCATAAGGAAATGTCTCCTAAGTTGTTTTAAAGTAACATGCTTTAACCAAGTTTACGTAGCATTTTTTTTTTAACTGCTTTTCAGTTGTTTCTAAGTAGCGTGTTATTATCGTTACTCAATTACTACGTAGCATATTTTAACTGTTCCCCAGTTGTTTCTACGTAACATGCTTTTAACATGATGCTATTTTCAGCACGACGTTACGTCAAAAGCGGAGGATATGTGTTTACCTCCATACTGGAGAACATTTGCATGCTAAGCTGCGAAACTGCTTTTTCAAAATGTGGTTTATTTCGTAAGTCCTCTCAATAAGTTTTAGTTCGTTATTCTAAAGTACATCATGTGAGATTTAAAATCATTTTATCGCCTTTAGGAAGACTAATTAAAATAATTGTAAATTGATTTTTATTTTTTATAATTCAACGGCTTTGGTTGTGAACTGATTAGTTCTTAATTGCAGCCATTAAATAATTCTTATGAGATTTGAAATATTATTTTATTTCCTTAATTAAAGAGGTAAAAAATATTGGTTTCTTATAAATATTATATTTGATATTTGGAAAAACTTTTAAAAATATACATTAGGTAACTATAGGATTGACTTAGGAAGAAACGTTCGAAAAAAATCATGATTGCCTTTATTAAATTAACAGTTTATTTATGTAACATATATTGGATATGAGTTTATATTTGATTGTTATAATTAATTACTTTTTATGTTCCAACATATACAATTTCATAATCTATATTTCACAAGCTAACTTTGTAATAGCCACAATTTTTCGTGTACTTTAAGTGTGAAAAGAAGTAGAATTATTTATGTTTCTATATTCCGGATATACGTACGTATACACATAAGTGCACGTAAGTAACGCTAGATGGCGTTGTTACTAATATTAGTTTCTCCTTTTATTCTTATTCTATTGTGACGACCTAAAAAGCTAGAGCGATGCTATTTTACAAATTGAAGCCGGGAACCACGCGGGTGCAGAGTTTAGTGCGATCGTATAAAACATAGCAATAATAAAGTTTATAGCATTCAACTACGGTTTACGATGGTCGATCTATCAAGATAAAAGGGGAAAAGTGTCCAAATTACATTTCCTGCCCTTTGTAAATATAATTTTCGTAACTAGGAGATAATTAGGCGTCATTCAAGATCAGGTTACATTCTCAAAATGCGGACAAAACTGAGATAGAGCCAGCTGTTTTACGAATAAACTCACTGAACTGCGACCTCAGTTTCGTGTCTGAAGTCGAATTACATTCGTACATATATTGTGTATAGTGAGAGGTTTAATTAGAAGATTGGTATATGTAATTTTATTTACAAAATCATCTTCAGTTATATGTAGGTAAGTAGGCACAGCGGGAAAAATACGAAACGAATACCTCATTCTTCAAAATCGATCAAGCCGTTTAGGCTACAGGAGCTTGAACATACATACTGATATTCATACGCTCCTGTTGCAGTAAAAGTATAAATACGTATACGTAAAATGGGTAAACAGCAGCAATTTATATCATACAATTATTTGCAGTTTATTATTTCCGAGTTCATAATTATTGAATTTTAGTCAAATGGTTTTATTTTACATTTTGAATAAGCAAGTAATAGTGAATTAAAAAATTGTGTTCAATTTAATTAATCAATAAGTACGACAGACGTATAGTATAGTACGTCTCACCACCACTATGACACTAGGGGTAGTATACTAATCAAATGACACCTCACTCATCAAAATCAGTCGGAGATCACAAAGCCATATATGGGCATGGGCATACAGACACATAGATATCCTCCTGTCAGTTGTCAAAAATTTATGTAAAATACGTATATGTAAAATGTAAAAAATTGTAGTTTAATAAAAAATACACTTTTGTAAAGCCACTGTTGTAATTTGAAATTGGCTTTCATCTCTATTCTGTCTATTTTAAAGGTAGTTATAATTTTATAAAATCTGTTTTCCTTGTGTAAAACTCGAAAAGGTACGAAAAGTGGAATTTAAAGTCGCAATTCCTCTTGCTTGAGATGTTATTACAACGATAAGTCGTGGTTTGGACACGTGGAGTGCGAGATAAATCTTGAGCTTATATAGACTAAGCACAAGAATTTAGTTGTGCTTAGTAGAAGATTTAGTTGTGCTTAGTATATCTAAGCACAACTAAATCTTCGACTCTACTATTATATTTATTACATGTTTGTTGTGATAAGTCGACGAGGCTCATAATGTTTTATGTAAAAATACACTGAGCAAAATTAAATCCAAAATATTTTAATTGAAACAACCTATTGAATTAACTTAAATAAAATTAAGCGACGCAACGCGGATATATAAATCGTTGTAATTATTTGTGGCAGCTGCATTTAGTCGCAGATAGTATATCGGTCGCATTGTGTCGCAGTAACGTATCGCGTCGCATCACGTTGTCGCTTACTTAGGACCATGGTGTCTTAGTCCAAGGGTACACTGGAATATGGTACCCTGTTGAAAATTATTGTTACCGCTCAATATTTTCAGTCAACAAACACTTCCCAGTTCACTCTTTATATATTTTCGTTGGCTTATTTCAATTTAAAGTAGAAAAAAAATTTATAAAATAAGTGACTACATTACTGAGCTCTGCGTGCGGGCATCTATGGTTTCTGAACGCAAAGACGGTAATATGCTGCCCTAGACCGTGGACTATCCAATCCATCCAGGATGGAGGATGTACTGGATATCTGTAAAGTTTGATTGATGTGGATTTTAATAAGTAGAATTATTTAACATCAAGTGGGTCGATGTGCATTTTATATTAAATTAACAATGAATGAAATAATACCGAAGCTATTTTTTTCACCTTATAAGTGAATGGGATGAAAAAGAATATTCGATATTAAGTATTGGAGCACCAGACGTATCGTCTACGGGCTGACTTAACGACTTCCGTCCTGTAACGACCTCGGGAAGTATGCTTATAATATACACACAAATCTTTTTTATATTGCTAAGGAAATTGAACAAGAAACGTCGCTGAAATTGTTGTCCAGTTGAAATAATAGATGGCGCCACTGTGATGATACGGTTTTTTTTAAAACGCGACCAATATAATAAAGATTTTAACATAGCTCTTATCGACGAGCACGTATGCGTATGAATAAAGAAAACACGAGAGAGGCGTGCCAGATTTCTACTAAAGGAGATATTGGCGTACTTTCTTACTTCTTTAGTGAATAAATCACTGATAAATATACATTTAAAATTATTTTCGATGGCATATGTAAATCTATATCACGTAAGAAGCTATATGTTTCTACAATATAGTCGCCATACAGAAATTCAAACGAAACGAGAATATATTCCGTCAATTACAATATCTGCTCCATCAAATATAACCTCAAAATAGTGCAACGCGCTGTTGTGGTTTTATTCGACCAGTTTCCGTCGCTGAGGGGATTTATGAAATCATAAATATATATCACACATCTGTGCTGGAAATTTGAACGTCTGCTTACTTCATGAGTGTTAACAGCAATAAACTGATAGTCCCCAAAAATTAATGTTTTATTTAATTTTATTTTTATAATTTAAATCACACAACGAATCAACAAATTTTAACACATTGAATTTTTTTAAATTCTATTCATTTTTATTCCTCCTGCTCAGCCTTTGATCGTCTATTGCTGGACCTATGTCCAGCATCATTGGGGGGAAATGTGTCATAATCGGCATGCTTGGCATGCTTGCATGCAAAAAAAAATATCGCAGTATTTTTTTTTTTGGGCGGCGCTTTGCTGCCCTGCTGGTCCCCCTGGCGTGAATGGGCCAGAGACTTTATTTTTCTTTATTTAAAAATCAACTTAACAATTTTTATTATTCTAATTTAAACTATTATAATATATTACTACTATAATATATTTAATGTATAATATATTACTATTATAATATATATGTTTAATGTATAATATATTACTATTATAATATATTTAATTAAACCTAGTGCAATAGCGCGTTAGAAGTATAATAATAAAATGATAAATAAAATACCGAAATTATATAAAACTTAAATCTATTGCAATAGTAATATATGCATTTATATGTTCATTATCAAATGAAATTATAACAATAAATCGTTAAAAATTTTAAAATTATGTATAAAAATTTAACTACTTGATAATACATTTTTATCGACAGTATTTGGATTGCTATGTCTTGTTGTGTTTCTGTTTATAACACTTTGTTACATATTTAACAAAATTTTACTAATTTACTTCTAATTTCTTTCTTATTCATTTCATTACTTATATTTTGGAATTTAATCTCCTCTCCTATTTCTATTTCACAGTTTGTTCTACTATTTCCGTATACTGGACATTCTACATTGGCGTGCAGCACGGATTCTCCCCGCGCCGGATCGCAGATGCACTAGGGACTTAAACCTGTGCAAGTATTTTGAGAACACCCGTGATCTGTTGGTACAAATACTAGGGGTCCAAATCGCAGTATGTACCATCGTACTAAGAATTTTGTTACTTTACTATAATTATATGTCAGTGGTTTTTTAATAAATAGGAAATGGAAATTTCACTAAAACGTTACAAATCTGTCGGGCGTACTGTGACGACTAACTTATTTATATGCATGTGTTGTAAAAATGAATAGTGTAATAAAATGTACGAAACCTAGAACAATGCAGTAATTAAAATTTTAAAATGGCACTCCTCGTGTGGGTACAGTTTTGTGGAATGGTATAAAAGTCTAAACAAAATTGCAGCGCGAACTATTTAGTGCATTTTATTTTGAATTTACTGCGTTACGCACAATACACAAAAATTACTAAAGAAAGACAGCAACAAAAAACACACACACACAACCACACACACACACACATATATATATATATATATATATATATA
>DWLR01000729.1:0-22625 GCA_018246295.1 Papilio alexanor hazarajatica | reverse complement strand
ACCCTAAACAGCTCTCTATCTATGATATTTCACGTCGCGCATGGATATATTATATGTGTAGTCCATTGTGATATCATAGACCCTAAACAGCTCTCTATCTATGATATTTCACGTCGCGCATGGATATATTATATGTGTAAACAGCTTGACTGCTTTTGAAGAGTTAGGTGAAAACGAATTAAAAGATCAATTCGTATTCTTCCCCTGTGTCTCATAGGAATACATCAGTCGGTTTTAATGTTTTTCTTTTTAAATTAACTATTGCTCATTTCATTGCTTGCATTTACTTTCTTCCACGTTTAAGTTTTGAGGACTTATATATTGGACTTATATATATTTTTAATTTCAGCGACTTTTTAGTGACTACAGAATTGAACAAAAAAACCTTTTACTACTAACAACAACATAAGTCACGCCCGTGATCCAGAGAGGAGGTAGAGATTACGGATTTCCATTTGACGCAGTCCTGGCACACCGCTCTCGCCTCTTCCACATTCGTATATAAGTTACCGACGCATCATGCTCGTCAGTTGCCGATGCTCTCAATACCACCCTTCATTAGTATTTCACCAATCTGATATATTTAGTTCATCTAGGACGACATCTACCAACGCTGCCTCTCACTTTCCAAACATAACTCTATTTCGTTAATCTTTTTTCATTCATCCTTACAACGGGTAAAAAACACCGAAACATCTTTCTCAATTTTAGTCACCACATCCTCCTTCAAGCCACACTGATAACAACTACTAAAAACTTAAAACAAAACTTGCTAATGGAAACGACATTCTTTATTACATTTTAAAATTAGTATAGGTAGCGTACTCTGGTGGTCCAAATGGACGGTGTTTTAAACCTAACTTGTGTTATACTGTGGCCTCACGAGTGAATTCAATATGTCATGTAAGATGATGATGATAATTGATTGATAATTACAATTTCCATAATTACTTCCAAAAACGATCCTTGTCCACATAACACCAACATACGGAAGCAACAGGCTTTTCAAACATGAACAGGCTCCACTACAGAATGAATAAAGGTGATAAATTGCTTTACTATCCAGTTTCCTTAAAATATCCGTAGCTAGGAGTCTGATTGTATGAAACTAAATCCTTCAAACATTCTCCGAGCATCAGTATCGAATTAATCAGGATGAATCAGAGCTCACAGATCCCTAACGCACGTCGCTGAGCTAGGGTTGCGGTGTTAAGTTTGTTTGCCTTGTGAAGTCGATTGGACAAACGCGACGCATTACCCGTAAGTTAATAATGCCGAAAACATTGACAAAGACATGTTGTTACCTCTCTCTCTGGATTTCTGAATAAAAACCAATGACAAAAACATGTTCTTATGTGTTCTTATTTTATGTGTACCAGAACGTCATCTCCGAAATTATTTTTTGGTAAATAATACTAGGGAATGTAGAAAGCTTCGTTAATAATTAATGTAATTAAAATCAATAATAAATTATGTTTTTGAACATAAAATCTATGTGAAAAATTGCACCAAAATAAAGAATGTAATCAGAGAGTTTTTAGACATGCGTTGAAGACAATTAGCAAAGAGGTGTTAATTCTTCGCTAAAGCTCTTAAATTTGTATGTAACTAGATTTATAAGTATGAAAGCGCAACAGTGCCTTTTACTTGAATGCCTTGCGTCTGCCGGTGTGATTTACGCTACACCGGGACGCTGGTATTCCGATCCGCACGATTGCTTATTATCCGTGCTTAGAAACCAGTTTCGCCTATACAGGATCGTGTTGCCGGAGCGGAAGTCAGTTAATGACCGTTCTCTGTTCCCACCAACAATTACTCTTCATAATGGAAATGTTCAGCATATCTTGGGGTAGCTAAAGGTAAAAAAAAATGAAATTTCAAAACCTTTTTGATTTAGGAAATTTCCTCAAAAATATATAGCAATGACTACAATATTAAAAAAATAAATAATTGAATTTACATAAATGTTAAAATGAAAATGTAGCCCTAACACATGGTTTTGTAATTTTTGCCCTTTATTTTAAGGAAGACTCGTGGTCGTACTTTGCGTCTGTCGCGTATTACCGGCAGACTGTAAAGTCTTATATCATCTAAGCGTAGAGGTTTTTCTGTGCCAATCCCGCTCGGAGAAGAAGGCATGTGCGCGTCACCGGAGGACGGAAGGTAGTCGCTTAAGACGTACTCTGGACGACAGTGCGAGGGGAAAGAGGAGACAGTATGGCCTAAGACCAGATCCGGCGCTGGGGGCTGGGAAAGCCATTTCCTCTTCTGGTCCCTATGGCCTTCAGGTGACGAGTTCGGGGGAAGACCACACCTCTCTCGCGCAAGTGCGCCACGGATGTGTGCAAAAGCGCTCCCTTTGCCCTGCCAACATGCGTGCAACACTGAGGTTTTAGTCGATGCGAGTCCGACATTATCCGTACTTGCACCCGCGAGGGCATATGTGCGTAGGCATTCCTCACATAAAAAATAAGTTATTTTCTGTATGTAAAGCGAATTATCGCGAATTATTTGTAGGATTTGGCAGTTGTTAATGTAGAGTACAATAACAACTGCTAAGACATTTTATGGTAAGGTATTTTCTAAGGATTCGGAGCTAATCGAAGGAGGCTCGACTAAAAAAGGAAGTGCTAGCATTCGAAAGATTTACGGTGAATCGTTAAAGTCTAGAAACATTTCTAGATTAGATAATTTATAAAACAAACTATTTTAACATTTGCGAAGAAACAATAGAAGGGTAAGATGGCGAAGAAAGGGCCGGTCAAACGTTTTTACCGGCATTGTAATTCACGGACATAAAGGAGTTGCCAACGCGTTGTCTGCAAAGTATTGGTAGATTTTATATGCGGCAATAAATTCTATTAAGAGAATAGTTATCGCCGCACTCGAGGCAGCGCTCTCTCGGACGGCATAGGCTGCGTCCGAACTTATCGCCTTGTTTAATCTCCTTGCAAGCGAGAAGCGAAAAATCTTTTTCTTTTCATACGTTTTTCTTATAAGTTATTTTGCAATTCTGTCGCAAATTTTTGAATGAAATTAAAGACTGAAATGTTTTTTAAGGCAAGTGGTTAAAAAATCAATATTCGGTATGCTGATACTTTGCTTGACTGCAGTATTCAGTGTTTTAATTAATATATTGATCGAAACTATGTGAAACATACGCTCGGATGATGATCCGTATTTTTTATTACGTAGTGTTTCACCATGTAACGGTATCTCTTCTCTATTTTCTCAAAGACTTAAATTCGCGAATGAAGCAAAGGTGGAATACCGCCATAAGATCCTGTATAAGTCAGCGCTACATCTCGATAGGCGAACAAAACAAGTATCTCGTGAATAGCTTAAACGACCCAACAAAGGAACGCTCTGGGAATATTCAAATAACGAAACGTTTGCATTTATTTCGAAATTACTTTACACGTGCATACATTTCAGTTTTTAAGAAATAATAAAAGTAATATGAGGAAACATTTCTCATCTGGGAATTAATAAAGTTTTTTAGTTTTGTTTTTTCAGACGATTTATTATACATAAAGCTATTAAATGGTGCAAATTCTGAGTATTTTCGTCTAACTTTTCTCACACAACACCTCACAAATAAACGAAGATATCCCAACATTTTGATTTTATGTCACAATAGAGTAATAAAAAACATTCGAAACTCATAACAAATAGAAGCTTTCTTTCGTTTATTTGGAGAACTAAGATGATGTAACATGAGAAATAATAATTACACGACGGTGTCAAAAGTCAAACTTAATATTACATTTAAGTAAGGAGGTGCATATATTATGGATTACATCCATTCTACTGTTATATACTAAAAAGCACTGGGTAAATTATGAAGCAATACAATTGCCGAGTTCACCCTCTGGCCCCAATTGGCGCCTATTGAACAATTTTAATTTCGAATATTGATTAGAATTAATTTAAAATTAACTTCAAATTTAGCAAATGCATCAACGCAGGCAAATACAAGAAAGACCTGGATCGATCTGGAAAGCACAATGCCGAAAGAAATCCGAATTAATTTTATAAGTATGGTGTCCTAACGCCAAATCTCTTTTTATCTCTGCGTACAGGGTATCTCTACTCATTTTCCTTTTCTCATAAATATTGGCAATACACTTGAAACTATTTTATTTATTTTTGAAGTTAGTGGCTACCTAAACTTAGCATCCATTCGCTAATTCATCATATTAGACATTCGCCTTGTTTATTATTTACAAAAAAAAATCGATAAAATAAAGGCACTTATGATTATTTATGTGATTCTTATAATAATCATTCACAGTAATGATTTTCGACGTTAAAAAAAACGCAAGTCACTCTCAATCACGTAAAATTTTTCACTCGAAGCGTCCCGCTAAATAGTTCGAAATATCCCGGAACGAGAACTAGAACCTATTAAATTACTTAACCGCTATGTTGTTCAGAACCTGTCCTGTGGGATGGTTGCTCGTTTTAACTGTTACCCTTGATAAGGAAATAAGCTAGACGGTGTTGATAGTAACCTGGCCGTGCTGGTATCGACGCGAAGGGATTGAATTATTTAGAATGACGTGTCCACGATTGATACATTTATTGCATATGCCGTACTTTTATCTAGCTGTCCGATGGTGCTACATTAAAAATTCAGTATGTTTTCAAAAGTCATTATTGACTTAAGATTTCTTGCGGGTAATGGCTTGATTTGAAAGTTAGGAATGTTTTGGGTTTATATTCAACACAAATACAAAATTAATTTAAAAATCCACTAAATGATCAGAGATACAGACTAATTAGATTTTTATTAAAATAATCAAGAGTGCAATTATAGATTTAGATTAAATTTATTAATCGTAATTGAAGTTTCCGTTTTTATATTTGTAGTCAAGCTTATTTAATTGACATATGCCATACCGTCCTGTATTACAAGCAACTGTATCTATGTTGCGATAGGTCGGGGTTGCGGTTAATGAACGCTAGTCGCGTGCATAAACCTTGAGCGCGACTTCAGTCGCCGTTGCATTACGAAACAATTATTTTACATAGAGAGCGAACTTCTTCAATGAAGGCCGGCAATACATCTGCAGTTCCTCCGGTATTGCGGATGTTTATGAGCGTTGATGATCATTTAACATTAAAAAAAAACCAGAAATATATAACAACAATAATTAAAAAGAAAACAAAATAAATTAATAGACACATTATTATTATATTTACCATCATAAAAACATTGAGTGCGAGTACAAAATTAAGAATTTAAAGTAACCCAGTCAGGCTCGACCAAATTACCAAGACCGATCGGGTTAAAAATATGTGAGGGTTTTATTTTATAACAATGCACAGCCACAGATAAAATTCATCAGTTATATTAATTTACCGAACCCAGTTGGCTGCTCGCAACTGAAATATTTCGAATTACACAACAACACGGAACACATGAAAATATTTTAAGAAATAATGAATAATATTTAGTGTATTAATCATTTTTTAATTCATTTATCCGTTATATTACAATATTGTTAAAACATTAACTCTCGGTAAGACGCCAATTTAGTTCAAAGGCATAGGCATTTAACTTTATAGAACATTGAATTTAATTTTACGGATTATATCGCGTATATTCAATGTTTTTATCCTCGATATTTTGAGTGCTTTACAGCACTCATGGAATTAAAATTAATCTAATTTTATTGTGCAACATTCGCGTGAATACGATATTAATATATAATGATCGAGATTCTACGTGGTATTATATAGCGATGCCATTATGAGATGGTATGAACTAGTTAAATAAATATAACCCAATTTCATTTCACTCTTACCTTTAGGTAAGGTAACCACGTTACAATTGGACGGAAAAACTTAAGCTGACAACTTATTGCAATCCTCTGCTGTACGTACAATAAAAGATCATTCAAATCTCTTCGGACGCGAGGTATTAGTATAATATATTAACAAGAAAAAAATCATGATAAAAAGGAGATAGGAGACTAGCCCTATGTCAAAGTTAAACATCTGAAGTTTAAATAAAGGGTAATTAAACCACCTAACATGGTACTAGCTGTTAACCAAGTATCGCTCTGCTCTGAAATTAACTTAATTTTTTGTATACCAAAATACAACATTTCATCAATCAAATCGTTAGTCACATCCGAGATAGCCGAGGTCGAATATACAATAATTGCTCGCATTGCATAATATGCTAAAATATTGAATTAATATTTGTTTAGTACAAAGTAAATTGCATAAGCTTGATTTTTGCTACCAAGAGCTTTCGAGGGATCGTAAAACTCTGATTCGAACCGAGTATCAGACCATGAACATTGCTAATTGTAATGATTAAATGGTGAAAGGGAGAGATCGCGAGTAAAGTTGAGAGTGTGTAAATTATTTTGAAGGCAAATTATTCCGCACCGTCCTTTTAGCTTTGAAAATAAACAATAGCTTTTACAGTGGTAGAGTGAGCAACAATAACATCTGTTGCACGAATGGCCCGCTCGACCGGTGAAATACCACGACCTCACAGAAGACAGGCGTGAAGTAGAAGTTTTCTGCGTTCCGTCTGAGAAGTGAGGCGCCGGAGGCCTAATTTTAGTCCTCTTACCTTTCCCACCCTTTTCTAGTAAGGAAAGGATGGGAAGGGAAGGAGGATTTGACGGGGAAGAGGATGGATTGGAGAAGGTAATGTTCATTTTTCTGTCCATCCTCTTCTCTGTCTCTTAAATGTAGGCAACGCATCTGCAACTCGCAAATGCTTGTTGCAGATGTCTATGGGTAGCGGTCACTTAGGTGACCGCTTGCTCGTTTGCCACCTACTTGTATAAAAAAAGCTGTTCTGACAAAACTTCAACGACGACAACAGAAACATTTGACATAATTAATCTGCATAAAGAGTAAATGATAAATCGTTTTTTTTTAATTGCCTGTTTGAAATGCGAAACTTGTCAAGCGTAATGATAACGATTTATTCTCTGTGTTCAATCTGTGGTGAAATTTTCTTTGCCACTTTCAGCCAATTTTATGAAAATTTAAGTACTAAAACCACAAGCAATCTAAGGCGGAACAGACAACTTTCACTGTGCTAAATTACATTTCAAACATTAACACAGCACACCAAAGTTTAGAAGATTGTGGAATTATTTTAGAAATAAATCCATCAATATATGAATTTATTTCATACTAGCTATTGCCCGCGACTTCGTCCGCGTGGAATTCAATATTGATGTATCTATATGTAAACATATACATTTATCTGGGTGCAAAACGTTCCGCGGAAACCGTACATTTTTCCAGGATAAAAGCCTAAATGATGTTCCAGACTATAATCTATCTCTGTGCCAAATTTTGTCCAGATCTGTTAAAATGGTGTGAAGTTACGTGATGACAAACGTTCATCAAACATTTGCATTTATAATATAATGATATTTTTTACCCTCCGTAATTTTTTTTAATAAATACTATCCTATATCCTTCCCAGTACCTTAATGAAAATATGTGTACAAATTTAATGATGATCGGTTAAGTAGGTTTTACGAACAATTGTGCAATAAAATGTAGCATATTTCATTTCCTACTTAACTTATATATTCAGTTCTTTTTTAAATTGAGTATTACCTATAAAATAAATAACCATTTTATTGCCAGACAAAAAAACACAAACACAACCTAACAAAGTGCATAACAAAAAAGAGACAGTTATCTTGAAATACGCCTATTTTTGCCATCGACTTAAGGATTAAGAAATTTAAGTGAAATTTAAGTTTCAGTTTAACCCTTGTAAGCAAAATGCCACCGAAAATCTTAGGACGCCCTTAAAAGATATGTCCTCGATATTTGACCGTTTAGCGCTAAGTGACGGTTCAGATGTAGCATTATTATACTGTTGATTAAATAACTAATCAAATTTTACTTAAATCGCTACATACTTTTAGTTAGACGGAATTTTTTTACCCTATATGTGACAGTAAAAAAGAACACATTTTGAAAATCTTGATAACAGGTGTGAATATTCATTTTAAATTTACCAAATCCTATTTTTTATTATTTTATGACATCTAGCGACATAACAAACAATATTGTAAAAATTTTAAAAGTAATTTTTTTGACCCGCTTTGTAATACACACGCAATGCCGTACAACCGAATCGTCCAGCCTAAGTAGAACCATGATCGGCCTATTTGACAATATAGATTGTATGTCAAGTTACATTGGCAATCTCAAAATGTCTATTTTTAATTTAGTATTATCTTTGAACCATCTTCATTTTATAGAATATCATATATAGTAAACTAAAGTTTAATTCTAGTCAACTAAATAGTCATCTTATAGCATTTTTTCTGAAGAAATGTTTTACGTCGCACTTTAAATTGATGTAACTTTTTATTTACGCACCGATTTATATTAAATAAAAGCTTACTCTAACGATTGAAGCTAATTACTACTCATTGGTGAGAATCGCATCCAAATCGGTTAAGCCGTTTCTGAGATTAACGCGAACATTGTAACAGACAAACAGACAAAAATCGTTGTTTTGAGTTCTATAGCATTGCTAAATACCCCTGTTATAGTTTTGCTAATTTATTTTCCATGTACAGACACCGATCAGTTACGATTTTATTACATGTATAGAATAGATGTAGATATTCTGACAAAAACCTATCGATGTATTTTTAATAAGGAATGCCTTTTTATGTTTTTAATATTAAAATGAAAACTTGATATTTAATAAATATTCACAATGTTTATTTATTTATTTTATGTACCAAATGTATAATGTTTGAGTCCTGGGCGAGAAAATGAGACAACAACGTAATCAATAGCACAGTTTATTCCGGACTGATCTCTGTACAAATTCATTACGGTAGCTCCGTAAATATTTGATATATACCCCCATACATTACAAAATATATGTCTGTTGTTTGATTTAACTACATTTAAAACTTAATACAACAAAATGACGAGATATCGAAAAGAAATTCATAAAAAATTAGTTATAAAATTTGCTAACTTTCATTGAAAAAACTATTCAGGCGGTTCCAATAACGTTAGGTTTCTATCGGATGAAAAAAAAAACAAATGACTTTGTTAAAAAAATAATAGTGGGAATTTTATGTACTCCAAGGGCGCAAGGTTCCATTAAATAACAAGTCACGGGGCGTAATACCGTTAAGCTTTCACCAGTTTAAAATTTGAGCGAGCTATGCTTTGTCCAGCGCCGTTGAGCATTTCAATCACTGAAGCACTATATAGTGAAGCGCAACATGGTTTTTTTAACTATCTGTCATGGAAATAATTTATCATGATAATGTGTATTATCTACCCATTAAACTATAACCTACTACAATACTAACCGTAAGTTCACACTGTCGAAACATTCACATAGAAAGTGTTGTCCCAAACTGTTTAATTTGTATTTCTACAAAAGAAGTCGATGTTTTAGCTAATTTTCGTTTGTCAAATAAATAAAAAAAACTATATCCATCCATCTCGGCCTATGATTGTCTACTGTTGGACATAGGCTTCCCCCATTAATCGCATCATTCAGTGCCATAATCGTCACAACTGGCAGGCGGGTTGGCGATCGCAGTATGTTCCACCGTACTAAGAAAAGGACGCTGCTGCCCGTCCTCCGGTGGTCTTTACATCCAGACGCAAGACAGGCATGTTCATGCACACAAATGTTAGTCCTGTGTAGGAATCGAATCCACGACCTGCGGCGTGAAAGGCAAGCGTCTTACCAATCGCACCAACCGGTCCGTTCAATACTATATCAATTCATCTAAAATACGTAATAGACTTAGTTAAAATTAGCAACAAAGAATAATGGAAAATTACTATGGAAGTCGTTATGATACAGTTCAATGATCCATTGTTGTAATCTGAGTGCAAGTTGCACGAAAGTTCAGGTCGTGTCGAGATCGCAAGAGAGATAAGCCATTAAGGTAAACATATCGCGAGATCTTGACTCATCCTTACATTGACCCCGTAACTGTTCAGTGAGCTATCGATTAGAACGATAAGGGGTTGAGAATGAAGCGAGTTAATGATGCACTGACGGAGCTTTTTTTAATGCAGATTAAGTAAATATTGTTTGCGAATATTTTGATCATACACGAGCTTCTCTTGCCTTTGATGAATGTTTACGTGTCACAAGAATCTTGCATCACATAAATCCGTAGTTCGTTTGCGTCCTAGCATCATAAATGAGACTTTTACTTATATAATTCACGATTTGCTTAACTATTACTAATAATATCGTAGAGAATCCTGCGAATCCGTAATTCAGAGCAGAGAATCATCGGGCTACAAATCTTTAGATAGGCTGTATAAGGTCGTGTCCAATGCGTAATTTATATTTCGGTAGTTTAATTTCATATTTCATCAGGACCTTTTTGATTTTTTTTACAAACATTTTTGTAAAGGATGTAACTAAAACAACTAACATTTAGGATCAAAAAATAATAGACGACCGTCACGATTGGTCGCGCCTTTTGTCGTGACTTCCGGTTAGTTGTTAAAAAAAAAAACGTAAAGCCAATGGAATAAAAATCGACCACAACTACCTCTTGCTATTTTTATAAGTAATCACTGGTTCACACAACAAGCCAAATGCAAATAGTATGAGTTAAATATTTTTAAACCTCTTTTCATATTAATATCAGAATAATATTAGATTTAACAACATTAAATATGACAAAATGACGAAGTTATTAATTAGGACACTTAAGTATTTATCTATACATTTTCTTTTATCTTTAATTGTGATCCCATTGTTTCTAGTTTTTTCTCTTAAATAAATAAGTATCACATTAAGTTGCAAAAAGAAAACTTAGGTTTAACTTTTTAACGTTTTTCACTGTGAGTTAAAATCAATCTTTATTCAAAGTAATTTTCTAATTTAAACAAGTTATTTCAAAAAATAAAAGTCCAATCCAACGATTAATCTTATTGATAAAAAGCATACTCGAGAAGGCTAAGCAAGCTTTCAAAAGAATCATTCAATAATAAAGTCGGTTTTCACGATTGCAAATAAACAATTTCTTTATTCGAAACATTACGAGAATATAGCACAAAGGGAAAAGGATTTTTATAGAGAAAATATTATTGTCTATTCGACAAAAATAAATGTATTTTACGATGGAGTAATTAAAATGTCTAAAGGCAAAAAACTAAAGGTTGGAAAACCACGTTTCGTTTTATGTTGTAAACTGTGTCACACATATTATACTCGTACATAAAACATGAAGATTAACCAATAACAACGTAGTATGATTTTACGTACCAAAAATTTAACAAGCTTTAGTTGATAAAATAAAGCAATAAAGGCAAAAAATGGTGTTTGTAAAGAGAAGCGCGCGGTGGATACAAAAAGGTCTTTGTTGTGGAATAACATTTGATGTAACTAAAGGGGTCACTGGAGCACTTTGTGCGAGGTAGACAAGACGTATTTTTATCACAATTACATCTCTCAGCAGGTGTACAATGTGGCCTTTGTTAACATTATTTATTACGAAAATAGTTAAAATAAATTTAAAAATTGTTTCTATTAGTGATTAGACGATGATGAGTGAAATGAGCGGGAGCTTATTGAATATGAAAAATATGACGCTGCATATATTATATTTAAGTAGTACACGTAGGTTTATGAATGAAAAAAAAACATAGTGTTAAGCCGTATGTAGTTCAAAGAAAAGTAAGGTTAGACGTCAGGCCCCATCTCAGCGTTGACAAAGAGGTTCTCACAAACCTGATGAATGGATCTTTGCGGAGCGACGTCGACCTCGAGATATTTCACATCATTGTGCGCGCTGCTAATGACATCTCGGCCACATTAGCGCTTTCGATGGTGTCATAAATTTTTGCAAAGAATGAATGTCAAATATAACAAGTTTTCGTTTACCGCGAGGTTAATCAATCATCATAATCGTTATTTTCAGACTGTGCCGTTGCCCGCCGGCTCGACTTCGGTATTAGCGAAGCCGACGAAATATCACTACTACCCACACAATCAGCACATATACCTTCTGCCAGAATGTGCTATACAACAGGTAATTATGGCTTAGAATAACATTTATTAGTCCCATTGATAACAGAAATGCGTATCAACGTTGCCGTAAACATTTGCATAAGTATTTTATTTCGTGTATTTTACCATACCATAACAACTTATGCTAGGTTATTAAAAAACCCTGGACATGCTTCAAATCTCAAATATAAACCGTTAGGCAACTGTAAAATAAACGGTTAGGTCTTACAACCCAAGCGGAATAGAAAGGGATAACAGTCTCTCTCTCTATCTTTATCCGTTCGATTAGAAGTCCAAAGCGTAATGGGTAAGCTATTGCCGTAATTACGAGTTGTGCATCAAAGTTACTTCGGTTTAATGCCACAAGTTATTAATGAATGAATAAGCTATGTAACTTAGCCCGGCGGCAAGCAATAGATAGCACCGTTTAACCCAACAAGTTTAAAAAATAATATGTTTATTACCGATTGTTCAGGTATGCAACGCGGTGTATGTGCGACTCAATTACACGCAGCCGCTGTGTGCCTGCCCCGCGCGGTACCGGGACCCGTGCTCGGCGAGCCTCAACGCGGACGACCTGCATACCACTCGCCTCACCACCGATTCCAAAAAGAAGGTAAGAGCCGGCCGTGCTGGATATACAATCCGTTGCAATCGCTCCCTCGATACCGTTATCGATTCACACCGTTTCCGACAGGTGAGAACGATACCTTTCGTTTCGCATTAACTTCACTTAAAGTACGTATCTTTTGTGTCTTTTGCAGATACAGTAATATGCACTGACCTATTTCTTTCTATTGATAAACTGTATTCAATTTATCAATACAAAGATTGGAAATGAAAAAAAAATCAAATAAAATAATAGCATGGAAAATTATTAAATTATTCGACAAAACTTTTACTGACTTCAGGTTTAATTTCAAAATTTGTGCACTTTTTAAATACCGAATACAATACATTTCTCACAATTTTGTTGTTTCGTCAGGCCCAGGATCGTATAAATAAAAAATAATGATTTTATTTTAAAATTGAGAATTTCCACCACCTTTCTAAAAATTAATAACTTCAAGTTGCATAAATAGAGCTCTTTGTGTGCTCATTTTGTTTTAATAATACATTTTACATACATACTTTTACAACTATATATAAAAATAAACATTTTTTTTTGTTTTTTATTTTGTTTCAGTACGCCAAGAAAGCGGTAACCTTAGTAAAAACATGCGAGGCTGTGTCAGAAATGCGCGAATGTCGCGCGCCTCGGGACTGGTCTCTCTTGGCTCTACAGAACATTAGGACAGGAAAATCCCACTATCTGGTCATTTGTCGATGTCCAGAGACACACATTTTAGGTAAGCTCCTTATTGCCATCTCACTAGCGCAACAAAATTTTTTTAAACAAATAAAAATTTTGAAGCGAAGGCGTTTATTCCGAAGATCAGTTTAGTTTTGAATCCACATTAAAAATAAATATAAATTTTATAGACAAAAAGACGTTTTACTTTAATTTGTCTCATTCAAAAAGCAAATTTACGCCATTGAATGAACTTCTTGATTATGATTTACTCTAATTGTATTTAATGAACAAATTTATCTTGAATTGTAAATATTTTATATAAATTTAATAAAGTTTATTTGTTCAATGAACACTGCCCGCCCATTGCTTAGTTAACACAACCATAATAATCCTGATAAAAATGCGCTCGTGAGACGATAGAAATATTATAACTATATTCGAAAGTTTTCCAATAATATATACCATTAGCTGCCTTGTTTATTTACTATTATTACATATACCTCTTACATAGATATTTTTATAAAATTTGTCCGACTGACAGGAGTGCAATGTTTATTAATATGGTATATTTGTTTGTATGTATGTAAAGATGGACAGATTTTGAAGAGATTCGATTCGTATTATTCCCCGGAGTGTCATTAGGGCTTATTGTTTTTTTTATTCAAAATAATTTTCCTTTACTTATTACGCATAGTAAGGTCAGAGCAAAATATTGCATATCTTACAAGGACCTTACTTAGTGACCACCTAAATATAAACACTTATGTTATAGTACTGATATTTTCAGAGGGACCGATGACGCACGACCAGCCAACGTACGCTTCTGTGCCGGGAATTAGAGTATACGGAATGATGTGCATACGACCGTCGTCCGCCTTCCAATCGGGTCAGTATCATACATTTCTAATGTCACCCAAACCTTTATAAACAGATACACTACACGATATCAACTCTTGCTCGTTTCATAATTGTAATGTATGTAAAGCCATTAAAGTTTAAGCATATAAATATGTATATTTAAGAAAAAAAACTGGCTTAGCTATAAATGTCAAACAAACGTCATAAAACATGTCAGTTATAATAGTGGTTTCCTTCAAATAACAATATCTTTCGATTTGGCGACGAGGATGGGATAATTCTGCGCAAAATTAATCGTGAAGAAAAGAAGATATCGATCGGAAAAAATTCAATGAATTTCAAATGTCGGAGGATTGGAGTTTATATGTGGAAATTGAAATATATTGTTATTTGAAAGAAACCACGATTATAACTGACATGTTTTATTACGTTTGTTTGACATTTATAGCTAAGCCAGTTCTTTTCTTAAATATAATTATTTTCTTAAACTCTAATGGCTTTACATACATTGCACCTCTATGCTTATTTAAGACCTATATGCAACAACAAATAACATTAAATAAACTTAAATTCTCAAGGCTTTATATACATTACAATAACAACGTTTCACTTAAGTCCAACCACTATATATCCAGAATATAGGCCTACGATTAATTTCACTTCTTCTAAAGAAAAATAACTTGATATTAACTAAAAAAAACCTTGTTGACATATCCTGGTAAAAGCAGATACAATTGTCATTTTCAAATAAATCAAAAGTGATTTAAGTTCCAAAGCAAGAATCACTTACATATATAAAATTACACATAGTCAATTTATCTAATCAAGTTCACTAATCAAAAGCAATTGTGATTTCAGGATACAAAGGGAACAGGTATACGAGCGCTTCAAGCACCACCAGCTCCTACAAAGTGGACTATTCTCAACCGCATTCATACTCAGATAAACCAGTCTACAATCGGTTCCAGTCGCACAGCTATATAGACACTAACTACTACAACAGAAGGTCGAGAGCCGCTCGTATGCGACGAATGGCTAAACAATACCCACCCTTTCCTTGGCACCAGGTCAAAGAATTGGCAGAATCTTTACATTGGACCGATTAAAATATTGTTCTCCATGAGAGAGCACACGTTATGTTGAGTTCAAATAGGCCCTACTTATAACCATTTAGAAGATACGCCTTTTTGAATTCAACAAAAACATTGATAGTATTACGTACGCAATAAATTTTGTAACGCTTCTAATGAGAATATAGGCCATTTAATGCATTTATAAGGTACAATTGTATTACAGTCCGAAGTTTAGCTTTCCATTCCGCGGGTAATCGACAAAGCGAATTGCATTTAATAGACTGTAAGCGCTTAATTTAACTCTCTAAGCCAGTTATTTGATGCTACACAATACTATAAATTTATATCGTAATCTTTTATAAGCAATATACAAAATAATAACACGCCATTTGTAGTGTTCTTATCCATAATTTTCAAGTGTTTAGTATGAATAACCTACAAATATTACCTACGAATATAATTCGAATAGTACCTATTTGATTTTTTTACGTATAAACTTACGATTAAGGAAAAAATATTCCCCACCAAGATAAATACATTATATTACAACTATATAAAAATTTAAATGATATACTTACTCAACAACATGAATGTACACGAAGTAATGTGATAAGAGTTCTCAGTTAGGTGAAGAAATTGTGTTATTACAAGGCATTTATAACTATTTAAGAATTAGTTGATAAAATTATTTATAACAAATGTATGAGTATAAAAAATTGACGTGTAAATATTAGTGATAATTGCAATATTTGTAATTACAAAATTAGATTTTTCTAAAATGATTCTTTTTGTTGTTAATGAACACTCACCCAAGACCTTCTGATCTACGACGATGTCGCACGAGTACATGGCTGCCATCAAACGCTGCGGCTGCGCTTGGAACGCTCTCCTGCAAGCTTCTTTCACCGCTGATATAATTTGACCTAGCAACAAAATAGCAAAACTCATTAGAGGACACGCCCTATCGTTTGTCAGAGGTATCGTCGGAAAAAGACTAAGAACGGCCTGCGTAAGCTTCAATTCAACGTCAGACTAGCGGGATTCAGGAAAGTGGTAACACCGATTGTCAGAGGCCAAGGCCAACTTTGAGTACACTTCAATACATTAGTTAGCTAAGTATGTGTCACAAAGGTGACAAAGATGAGTCTTTCACCTGGGGCTGAAAATACTCATGTAATTCGTTACGACTTAGTGTTAAGTTATATAAACTACAAACATTGCACAAGGGCTATCGAGAGGAGTATAAAATAAAAAAAAATCGGTTGATGCCATCTCTGTAAATTGCCTAAGAGAACCAAACGATGGTCAGGTAAAATTAAAAAGACGAAATAATGTCAAATTATAAATGTAGATCTAAGTGATAGTCTTAACAAAAATACTTATCCCAATAATTTAGTTTCTAAATACTGGAATCACATCTTATGCAAATCCATATTTTATTTGGCCAATAAATAAAGAAAAGGGTAACTTACCTGAAAGTGGCCCAAATGTGTGATTAACGTCATCTTGCTCGTTTTTCTCGAGAGTCCATTCTTCGACACAAAAAGCAACACCCATCATTGGCTCCTCACACAACGGACCTGCGAGTGTGGCCAACTGGAATCCGTTTACAAAACTACTCTCGTATTCGAATCTAGGGTCTTCTTTTATTTCTTTTTCGTGATGTAAAAACTTTGTTTTGTAATCATTTGTCTGATTGAGAAGCAAATTCGGACCACAATTTCTAGGACCCACCGACCATATTTGTTCCACTACGTTCTCCCATTCGGGGCCCAATTTCGAAGATATAGTTTGTAGCTCAGATTTAAATATTTCAATAAGCTTTAGCATTCGTTCCGATAGTGAGTGTTTTGTTCCATTTAGTTGCATTCTGTCTAATTTGTTTTCTAAATTATCATTTTTTGAGACGCCTTGGAGAGTCTTTATATATTGAGAGATAGCCTTGAGTAAATCTGTTGATTTATCCAATAGTGCTGTTATTTCTTTTGGCAACGATTTTGCTCTTATTTTAATTGTACTCTGTTTGTTACTTGTATGCATAATTATAATTGGATCTTTAATTGCATTAGCTCCTTTGTCTACGTTTTGTGAATCTATTTCTTCGTTCGCCATATCTACTTTCGGTGGGTCAACTATAGTTTCTCTGAATGGTACAATAGGTTCCGATACGGATAATGGTATTTTCGCATAAATATTCCTGAAAATTAAGTGATTGTTTTGGAAACAGTAGGATAATATACTAATCGCCTATATATTTATCACCGAGCTTATTAGAGCACAAGTGCTATGAAGATGTACAGTCGAGTTCCTTCGCGGTATTCCACTTACATAAAAATTGCCTTGTTCCTGGCGACAAGCTAGACTCCGCCACCTTCTTACAAATAACCAATTAGTAGGGCGCTATTGATGTTTTGATAAAATAAAATCTGTGGCGTACCTGCACTGTACCACTGACTATTGTTATCTTTGTTTTTAGTTCGCGTAGTTTTACGACCTCTGCCATTCAGACGAAATCAATATTTCTAAATACTCTATTGTTACAACGTTGAGCGACCTTTTTTCGTCCTAACACATTTAAAAGTGGCATGTTATTGGTTACTGTTTCTGCGTCATCGTCTCAAGGAGTACAAAACGTTCAAACAAATGACTCTTTTAAAGTGGAATACCGCCAAGGAAATTAACTGTACCTATATTTAAAACAAAATTTTCTGCAAGAATTTTTTCCGAAAAACTACCAGTAACTAAAAAGTCATAAGTAAACAATCTAGAAATTAAGTTTAAAACCGATACTAAGCCAAAATTTACTCAGAGCACTGAACTGTAACCGGTTTTTACGGGTGAAATTATATTTGTACATAAAATAAACAGTATTAGACATCTAATTACTTTAAGTCTTCCAAACATCTCTGAAGATGCACTTCTCCAGCTGTGACTAATACGTGCTCGCCAGTTTCTTGAAGTAGAACCTGCACGCACGGGTCTGATTGGTTTAAAAGCTTTAGACCTGAAAAAATATAAATTAACTCACTTTACGCAGCACTGGCCGCACTGGCTAAACATCCAGCAATTGTTTAAAACAATTATCAAAATATTAATGACTATATGGTCCCAGAAACAATGGAGACTTCGCAAGCTACCTATCACCGATGTCAAAAAGTGAAAGCAGGTAAGTTGGAAAACTGTTTTTAGTTTTTATCAAAGCAACAACGTAAATTACATGCATACAAAATATACAATGATAACCCCCACACGCCATCTTCCTAAACCTTTTGACAAGAGGTGACACACCGGATGAAAAGATCTCTGCCATCCTTGTCTACACCTCTGTGTGAAGGGCGAGTATAGTATTGCCTTAACTTTTACAACTTCGTTAATTTGTTCTACAGCTTTAATTAAATTAGATTGAAAACAAACAGAAGAATAAAAATAATTCAACATGATATATGGAAAAAGTCGTGAGTTTTATTTTTGAACTTCGAACGTAATCGATTATCGGCTTACCTCAGGGTTGTGGAACATAAATGACAATAATGGTTTATGATTACTATGCCACTGTGTGATATTAAAAGGCGATGGTTCAAAATGAATTTAAACGTAATATTTGCTATTAAAAATTCCTAATTATATAAAAAGTCAGAGTAGTATCTGATATAGATTTAAAAAAAATAGTTCTCTCGTCTTTATTAGTTTTTAACGGACTTTTCTCCCTCTTTTGAAACATAAAAAGCTATCCAACGTAAATAAAATGAACACAGACACAATTGAACACAACAAACAACTGAATGTGTGATGAGTACAGTTACCAAAGTGACAAAGTGAGGTTCATGTTACGAACTTTCACGCGAGTCACTTTGTTCTGAGTGTTATGCTACCAAAAGGAATAATGCCCGCTTCGTTAAACAATTCGGAAGCACAGTCGGCTTTAGTGGTTACACTGCAAAATTGCTGTATACGCACGAAAATTGTGCATTAGGAGCTGTGTATCTCTTGACTACTTGAAAACAACTAACAACTTGAAAAGCTATCGATAAACAGACCAACGACAATGACAATACTGACTGATTCGAAATGTGTCACTACTCGACGACTTTTATAATCGATGAAGTAAATCCTACAAAGGGTCAGAGAATATTACAAATATTAAAATTACCTTTGACAAGTTGAGGTAGTTGCGAAGGATATGCAGGTTCGACTGCGACTCTCAATATTGGCACTGCAGCATACTGAATTTCGCAAAAAGCGGGACAAGCGATTGTACTGCTTAATGTAGCCGTTTTTAATACGTATTCATCTAAACCACCGATACCTAAAACAATAGGACGAAATTAGATGTTTGTAAGAACTACACTATAATAGTTACGCTATATTACAATTTAAAATAATTATTCGAAGGAACTTTAAATTTATATAAACTAAGATAGAAATTGGCCAAAATTGTACAACATTTTTCATAGAGAATAAAAAACATCAGAGCATCTTTAAGGCAAAAATACTATTTCTTGGATTAAGGTGCAAAATATATCTGCTTAATCTTCTACTTAGCCTTAAACCTCTAGTGGAACACATTCATATTCAATTTTCAAGAAGACTTCTTAATTTGAACGCGCCCAAAGTTGATCACAAATTTACTGACAGTTTTGACTTAATTAACAGTCCAATTTACTTTACTATAAAGTAATGGGACAGTCTTGATGTGCAACACCAAAAGCCAATCTGGTGGCATTTCTTGACTATATTCAATAAGATTAACAATATCAAACAAAATATTTTAATGTTATAATTATGTTGTTTTTAATTATAAATTTTACTCGTAATTGCAATATTTATGCATTACATGTACAAACAAATATACTTGATCAAACCTTACCTATTATATTTCCTGCAACTCCTTCATCTATTTCTTCTAATTCTCTTCCCATTAAAATATATAATGATTTTACTCTGCAAATAAAATAAAATATTACGAAAAATTAAGTGAGAAATATCAAAAAACGATTAAACAAAAAGTACCCACTGAGCTATAGTAATATGTTCATCACTTTGTAAGTCTTTAAGTTTCTTATTGGCATCGATTTTTAGGTCTATTAAATTAAGAACTTTGTTGGGGTCATGTTTAGGACCCAAAACATAAATAGTGCCACCTTTCTTTATTTTACCACTAAAAATTCTGGCAAATGCGATAAATGCTGGTTGGTCCTTGGATTCCTTCTCAATTTCGTCTTCAACGCACTTTTCAGTATTATCGTCATTTGCAAATTGTTTCGTTTCGTTATTCTCATGAACCGTTTCCAAATCAGTAGTGTTTTGTTTCTGATCCTGACGCATTTGTCTTGCGCGTTCCCTTCTCGCGGCCATTTCTTCTAAAGTTAACGCCCTAGGTTTATTCTCCGGCAAAGCGTTTTTGTCCACACTAAACATTTTAGATACAAAAATAATCACAGGTCTATCTTCACTACTATCACAGGCTAAAAAGTCAGTTTTAAGATTTTTCGTCTCCAAATGATAAGAATCAAAATCCCGAATTGGTGAACACATTAATTTCTCCACTCTTTCGGGCAGTATTTCTTTTGGTGATGGTAACATTTTACACACCATGTTTAACACTACTGTGGATAAGGGTAACCACTGCATCATTAATGACTGCAGTTGGATCCTAGTGTCTGTGTGCCTTAGGTCTCGCGTTGTAAGCTTAATATTTAATTTTTCGCAAATGACTGGAACCTTATCTTTCTCGTTTCTCATTACAACAGTTTCATAAACATTCCATAAGTTATCAAAAATAACCTGTACAAAAAGCGGCTTTTTCGCTTTTTCTTGTGCACCTTTCATAAAACGTTTTGTTTTAGGATTCAAGTAAAAATCTCCCCATAAAACTTTTCTAAGAATTTCTTCCTTAACACCTAAAATAAAAATTACTGTCTTATTTTTTTATGCAAGCAAAGTTTATATTATACATAGAGATTTGAAGTTTGAAGTTTCTATAGTGCGGTACAAATAATGAAGAGTTGAAATGGTCGTTAATTTTAGGTAAGGTTTGTTAGTTTTGACGTGATATGTTAAATTGAAAATGTTTAGGTTAAGTAGGTAGGTAACTCACCGAGTTTATCAGAAAATAATTTAGCAAAGGTATGTATAGTAAAACCCCAGCCATCGATAGCGCTCGCAAAAACGACGTTTCCTTGCTCAGGTGAAAAATATAGAGTAGAATCGTCTGCATCTTCTAAAGCAGACGTCCAATCGTAATAATTATTGTCCTCTTTATGCATTGTTTTTGAAATATCTCCTTGTTGCTACAAAAAGGTATTATCATCCTTATTACATAGCCGAAATTGTATTTATGTCCCAAATATAACAAGAATTGTTTTGTACAAAGCATAGACTAAAAGGAGTGATTGTGATACAAAAACATTTCAGAAAATTTTAAAAACACATCAAACACATAGCAATAATTGTTGTATGTATTACTTTCATATTTATTATAGCTAATAAATATAATTATAATGTTTTAAATAATTTATGTGCTCTCAACTCTCAGCAATATTTAAATGGATAACTGTTGTTGGCATAAATTTTATTTAAAATATGTGATCTTAAAATTTATACTGACATGCTGTAGGAATCACAAATTAATAAAAATACAATAAAATAACAGTCTTACCCTAAACATAAGGGCTAATACAAAGGGCTTGCCAAAGGGATGTTCATCCTTACAGCAGTAGGTATTAGGACAAAAAAAATAGCAACTGCATAAGTTGCTATTTTTTTTTGTCCTAATACCCTGTAGTGGGGAAGAGGGCGTCCACAGTGTGTCACCATCTCACTCTAGTTCCTAACTATTTGGTTTGTATTTTATGTCAAGAAAGGGAATTTTCCACAAAAGTACATTAAAAAACAATGCAATTTTAACTCATAAATTAAACAGTAAAGAGCAGGTGAATCACTTGCTGGTTTACCATCTACTGCCATATTTACCTGTTTATCAATCATATTTTCTTCAGTTTCCAATATATCAGTGGCAAATAATTCTCCCATAATAGCATTGACTTGTTCCAATACTTGACTTATATGAACATAAGCATCAAGTGCATTCATTTTCATCTCCAATATAAGTCGATCTATTTTATTCAATACCAGTACTGCTTTTATGTTCTCCGAGTATGCTTGCTTGAGAGCCAACCTCGTTTGTGGGCA
This sequence comes from Papilio alexanor hazarajatica, assembly GCA_018246295.1. NCBI lineage: Eukaryota > Metazoa > Arthropoda > Insecta > Lepidoptera > Papilionidae > Papilio > Papilio alexanor. The sequence continues at coordinate 196 of DWLR01000729.1, read as the reverse complement.
TACACCTTCAACAACGTCCACCTAAATAGAGCAACAATAGAAACTAATCAACTATCTTATACACTGCCGGCCAAAAGTTTGAGACCACCTTGAAAAAATTACAATATTGAATAAAACTACAAAAGTTAGTGCTCTACAAATTATTTATTTACCTTATTAAATAGGGAACTTTTTATGTAACATAAAATAATTTAAA
>DWLR01000728.1:0-22634 GCA_018246295.1 Papilio alexanor hazarajatica | reverse complement strand
ATATATATATATATATATATATATATACACATAAATATATTAACAATAGCTTTAAAAAATAAAGCCATATGTTCTTTGCCATTTCGTGAAATTTCAGATCGATGAAAGTTTGCATGAATATAATTTTTCTATCTGAACCGGAAAAGTATTTTTTTTTTGTTAAATTCCGTTTTGTAATTTTACAAACTCGAAAGTGTTGGCTTTTCTAAAACCGATAGAATACAGACTAATTTCAAAGAGAAAACAGAGGCTTAGTGTGAAAATGTATCATGAGTAAATACCGAAATAAATCACTCGTCGAGTTGCTATCTAAACAAGTCGCCATGTTTATGGGTGGCGCAGAGATGGCGGTGGGGTCGCCATGGCAACGCTGCAACCGACGCACCGACCTACTTCGTCCACCTAAATGTTAATGACCTCCAAAACCCAGGTCGAAGTTCACGCGCAACACGAGCAAGAGATCTTCTATCTACCCCTATAGATGGCTTTTTACGGGCCGGCCCAAGTATTGATCCGACGGCATTTCGGTTCGAGATGGAATCTAGGTTAGTATGGGCCGCTGTTGGTCACGTACACCCCCATGGAAAATTTGGAGGAAATCTGTTTACGCTTCGATCGCGGGACCCCTGTTTCGCTTTTCTTTTGATATGACATGTTTCAGCTTATACAAACATTCAAAGAGCTTTTCCGAGTTTGTTTATTTCAAAGTGTCTCTTTGTTTCTACAATAGCATTTAATCTACTACTTAAGAATAAACCTACTGAAATATAAGATCCTTTTTTATGATTTTTTATTTGATTTTTAAAATATATCTTGTTAAAACTTAAATCCATTTTTCATGTAAATTTTAAGGGATTGTATCAATGAAAAACAGTGTACTTAATGAACATTTTGATTCCATATTTTTACATTAGTTTATGTTGATATCTACTTAGTTAATAGTGCACTTAGCGCGTTATAACATAACTGTTTATTATTTCATCATTATTCAAATTTCTCCCTAAAATTACATCGGTATGTCCACCATCAGTAAGTTAAATCGGGCGGTTACACTCACAATAACCACAAATATCTTTGCTCCCGATTTCAAATACCACTTAAATTTGAATAGTTAAATGCAGTCGAACGTTGGCCTCTAGAAAACATAACCGACGTTATTACGGGCCATATGCACACATAGAAACCACTCGTAGTGATAGCTTGCATGCAACACAAAGGAAATTACGAATATTTTTAGCATAACAGAGATGACTGCGCCTAGGCAGCGTTTGTATGTTTGCGTTATACATGCACAGGGATCTATGATCTACACGCACACATGTAGGCAAGCGGCAAGTGACAGGGGGCACACAGCAGCGAGTGTAATCGAAGGACTGCTGCGTCGCAAGCATCGAACCCGAATGTGCGGGAAGACATAGTGAGGTCGAAGTGTTGTATTTTAGTTATAAATTTCAGTCTACGTTATAATTTTCGTTCGGTTTTAGTCAAACTTAGAATTTACTAGAAGTCAAGTAGTGTTTTCTAGTTTTATTAAAACTTATCTCTTTTATACATCTTTAAAATTGTTTAATTAAGACTGATATATTTAATACTTATAGATACATCTATAAGTATTAAGTAAGTATTCTACAAGTATTAAGTATAGCCTATACATACATTTTCCTATTTAAAAGTTCTGAAATATTTAAAAGGTAAAAAAACCTTATTGATTTAATTTATGAGATAAGAATCTTCTAAGCTTCTCAGCTTAGAGAGGCATAATAGGCAGCAAATTTTCTCAAATTTGCTGCCTATTTATGTATAATATCACCTAATTAAAAAAATATATAGCTTGATGCGACTTCGAAGTATGTCCATATTTAGCTCTTCAACCCCAAACTCCTTTGTAGAGTAGCGACTATTAACGTGTCGACAAAGGGCCGTATTCATAGGGACCGCGAGTTTAAGTGGCGTGAAAATGATTGTGTGTATAGCCATGAACCGCACTCGTATGCGTCCTTTAACGAGCAAGTACTTGGCTGGCGGGCGCAGGCGGGGGCGGCGCTTATTCCTAGCGCGAAACTAGGCCGGCCGCCGACCGCGGCCGCTGGCACAAACCATAAGCGGTATCGGGAGACATCATTCGAGAATTTTGATGCCAATGAATTACTATTTTTTTTTTACAATAAGCTAACTCAATTTCTCAAATCTTACAAATTATCTAATACATTAATTATGAAGAAAATAAATGCGTTTCAAACTTTTTAAAGAATACAAGAAGCTTATTAATTGCGTAATAGCAAATTTGCAAAAAGTAATTCTATCAATTTCTAAGTACGTACTAAGCATACTATTTAACATCTTTTTTGAATACTAGAAGAAAATGAATACTATAGTAAAATCTGACAGTTTTAAATGTCAGTGCAGACGGGTTAGTTATATCAACCCTGTCAATACTACGTCGCTGAAATACAATAACTGTCAGTGCCGCGTTTTAATAATTTTTTTATAATTTTAATTTTCTAAAAATTTTTGTACAGTCAAATTACTCGATTACAGCACTTAATGTGTAGGATTTTAATGAAACAAATGTGAATCAGTTTATGTTACTCCAATTATAAATTTAAAGACAACTGTTTTATTTTTTCTTGGACCAAATAAAATTTTGACTCCGGACGCGTGACGATACCAACGCAAAAAAAATTCTTAGAACAAAGGTTCAAGATCTACATTTTCATTTAACACGGATTTGAGTAACAGATCTTGACTTTAATAAATCTCTTTGCCTGAAAACTATAAATAGTGTTGTTTGTTTGTTCATTACGAGATTTTTTAGCTTTCATAAATTAATAGCTCAAAATGGAGTAAACTATCGGTTTTCAAGATTTTTACAAACATTTCTTTTCGTAAATACTGAATACTGTTAGAAACATATTTCGAAATTAAGGAAAATGATTCGTAGATTTATTTGAAATATTTTTTAGCGTTGCCAGTGTAGTATTAATAGAAATAGTATGTAAAACGTAGCTTTTAATTTATAAGGTAAACAAAACGACATTTTATTTCTTTATATGCAATGTGTAGGATTATGTGAGTACAGATTATTTATTTTGTTTGACATATTAAGACATTCTTACCAATATCGTTTTAACATAATGTATAAATACAATTTATAAACGATTATGAAGTGTAGTCATGGCATAGGACAATCTGAAATCGTAATATGTGTAGAAGCAAAAGTCACGGAGTACCAAATCATGTCCATATAATGAGAGCTTCGAGCAAGAACTCAATCCGCTAATTGTTTCGTGAGTTTCTCTACTCCGAACGTGACAATCAACGTCTGAACCAACCTCTAAAGTTTATTTATGAAAATCCGTAATGAACACACGGCCACGAATGGATGTTGATTTGCATTTGATTCTAAATAAGTTGCGTTAAATAGTAAAATAATTAGAAGATTTGAAAATCCATGGCCAATGAAATCTTTGTATACATAACATATAAATGCATGTTATAGTTAATTATAAATGGTAAATACCCCTCTCAAATTTTATGCGAGCGAATTTATGTGTAATTTGTGTGATTTAGATTGATATTGCCATCTTATTCTTTGAGATTATGAAAGCACAGGACTTTCTATGGCAGATTTCATATTTAGAAAAAGCAGTCAGGAGGTATATGAAGGCATTTCATTTACTGCAATTTAACGGCTTGCTCTTCCCATCGATAATATAAAATTGAAAAAATTAAGAAATGTTACACTCCTTTACAGTAAATATATTCTTGCCCTACGAAGAAAGTAAGCAATAAATAATTCTTCATAAATAAACTTTTTCGCATATTTAAAATAAAATAATTTTGTGTTCGCATTAAAATGTATTATTTGTATTTTCATTACTTTTAATACAATATTCCTTACATGCCTCACTTTGTCTTAATACAATACTTTGTCTATCAAAGTAAGCTTATGTTTTGAGTTGCGTAGGTTCCAAAAGTGACAAGGAGTGATGCTGTTGCCAAGCACCTCTCACCAAACAAACCCTAAAATAAACATTCTCGTCGCAAAATATTATGATCTGACACCACTGTGAAACAAAAAAAGAGTAAACGGTTGACTTTTTCTAAAGATTTTAGTGTACTTTTTAAACAGTAGCTATCTGCAATATTCAGTTCGTTATCGTCGGCAAAGTACTAAGTGTATGTACAGTCGTCACCTAACCCGTATTTGAAACGTTGGCCAATGTATTACCAACGTAATAAATCGAGTGGTTAACCGCTCGGCGCTCGCTAGGTCGCCTCGTATAATCCGACTTGTGCAACATCCGCATTCATTATTGCTCTCGACTCGCTACATGATCTATGGCCGGCTCGGATCCATCGCGGCTGAACCACATTTCGCTTGCGCTTTCGAAAGCGAGTCTTTGTTTTCACTTCCCAGCCGTAATTTATAAATAATGCACATATCGCTGTAAGTATCTCTTAAAGTATTATTTATATATTGATACATTTTTTATAGAAGAAAGACCACTGCCCATACGCATCTGCAACAAGCTACCGAGATAATCTGTTACTGATGCGTTTCTTACCTTTAATGGACAGAGGAGAGGAGAAACAAAAAAAGGAAGAATGTAGCCTTTTCCTATCCTTCCCAGTAAAATCATCTTCCTTTTCCCATCCTTTTATTATCAGTAAAGGATGGAAAGGGAATAAAACGCAGAATACTTCTGCTTCACGCTTGTCTTTTTTTATAATGGGTAAACTAGCGCTCGACCACGATCCTCTTGATGATATGTGATCGAATGATGGTACACACTATTTCAGTAACAGCCTTCACTTTCATTCACTCTTCTTTTAAAAGTACCCACGTCATAATTGTATGGGAACACTGACGCCGGCAACTTGGAAAATCCTTACTTGTGATACTTTTGTCTGTACTATAGATGTGACGACACCATTGTTACTTCTCTTTCTCACTTTCTCTTCATTGAAACTCGTGTTTGTGTAAATTCAGGACAAACAACAGTGACACATTTAATAACATCGAGATAGACATGTACCTACATCTTCATTGCATGTCAGTTATTTTATATTGCAACGGTAACAATTTGAGCTGACACAAGCAACTCGCGAGATCTTACTAAAAATCACTTAATCGATGAATTTTTGTAGAATAAAATAAGAAAACGTTTGGTTGATTTGATTGGCGACTGATTGAGAAAGATTAACAATGTGTTTGGAAGGTTTTTCTACTCTTTATTATAAGTATCCACGATTTTTTAAATCCATTCTATCTATTAAATGCTTGTGCTAATCAATAATATGAGAAGCAACAGTAGTCGAATGGCGGGCCAGATTCGAACCCAAAATCTAAATCCGTACCCTGAACCGTTATCGGCGCTTCGAATAAATAGTTGGAAATTATTAACCAATATTTACGATCCTAATGAAGCTGTCACTTTATTTCTTTAAAGACAACGTGTGAGCTTAAGCGTATTAGAGTCGTGAGTGTATAGCCGGGAGCAATGTGATGGAATTAGCTCGGAAGCCCATTACGAAAGGAAGCCAATGTGTTTGCAGCCAGGCGCATTCGAGTTCATAACATAACCGATAGAAAATGGCGCTTCGTAATTTTGCGTCAGTATCGAGTCCTAATGCGTCGGTCCGAGCAACCTTGAGTACTGCACTTTCACTACATTGCACTCTATCGGTGGAGAGGTTCGATATTTAGGACGGCCGTTGGTGCATGCGCGTATGGAGTGATCACTCGATTCGCAAAAACTGTCCGATTTCTGTGTCATCTTATCGCGGAAAACCTTCGAATTTTTATGTCAATGTATATTTTAAACGAAGTCACGGCCGGTTGACGATCTCCTAAAACTTACGTTCACATTATCGTTATCACTATTATTTTAAAATAATAACTTTATACAAGATAACTCGATGCCAGGGTTTCAAAATATTTACCAAACTATTTTTCTTTAATGCGTTTAATTTGTATACGTATGTAACGAAATTTCCACAAGTACTTTTTAAATCTTTTATAGATCTACTTTCAACTAACCTAACTTATTAGGTTGATATAGCAGGCTGAGATAGCAATTTCTACATCTTCGTTGATTCACAATGTGTAGAATAGCATACAGCACGGCCACTATATATTGCAATAAGAACTAATTAAGAGACATTAAAACTACTCCAATGTAGACACCACATACATTTAATGTTTGGTTTTTTTGTGTATTAAGAGCTTTTCTGTTTTAAAAACTCTTGTAGCGGGTTCGATTTTTTTTAAAAAGAGAACCAAATTAGGAGGCGTCAGTAATTCGCCCACCGGCCACGGTCTCGAACTTGTCCGAATTGATATTGGGTTGAGTTAAAAGAAGCGAGCGAACTTGCTCCACTGACCACACTTGCGATTGATATCAATATAATAGAAGCCCATCTCTACTAATAAAATCGCTAGCGGCGAATCTACTCGGCGAATCACTATTCTGCGAATATCTCTACACACAATTCAATATGTGTAACTATTGCTTATATTAAGCGCACTATGATACTCTAGAATATAACCTAAAAATCCTCACGGTAAGAGAACTTATTAGTTCACGAGTCCTAACTTCGACTGCGATATGAAGAAAAATGTCGTTGAAATTATTCAAAAATATTTTAAGGCATGTTCGATTCCCGATTTGTGTGAGCTCCCACCATGAGTTAATTACTAACCTCTTTACAATTATAGTTATTCTAATTAATAGTTATTCTAGGAATCGAATCCTGATCTTAATATTTCTAAAAATATTATCTGCTATATTTTGTTTTATTTTTTATCCTGAGAGTTTACTTTATCGTATTCCTGGCAACTGTTCACGTGCGCGACGGTAGTTAACAGGAGTGTCGAGCTAACACGAAGGTCCCATTCCACAAAAACGTCGACTCCCAACTATTAACCTAATTTTCCTGTTTGCGGTCGAGCGCTCGCAGCGCATAGGTTCCCCTGAAAAGTGCATTTAGCGTTTTCTAGTTTAAAACTGCACGGATCATAGAGGTAGTTGCGTGGTGTGGCCGGGGGAGGGGTGCGGTGGAGAGGCGCAGGGCAGGCAAGTCGCTCGCCGGTTCGCGCGGAGTAACCTACATACCGGTCAACACTCCGGCTCAGTCAACACTCGCTACAGGGACATTAGGAGCGTTTAAATCGCGAGTGCACTCGTTCAAGCCTGTTAGGAGAGTTCCTCCATAGGCTGTAATAGATAACTAAAAGAATTGCCAAATTCTTACCACAAAATTTCATAACTATACTTTGGACTTGAGCTAATTTAATGTAAGATTGGTTTTCAATGTATGTTAAATACGAACCTTTGCATAAAACAGCCCGACTCCAATAATAACGTATCACACTCACCTGCAAAAAAAGAAATACTTATTTTAAATGTGAATGATCCTCGGCATATTTTATTACTTCCGAATAAAAATATTAATAATAGCCTGCAAAATTTTTTCAGTACTATATACATCTGTTTATACACACACTACATGTTTTCTCAAGTGTGTATAGATAACCTACAAAACAATTTAATTTTATTGTATCTACGTTGAATCGTTTCTAGCGTCAATTTTAATAGAATACTTTATTAATCGCAAAAAAAAAATTCTTGAAAGAAAATAAAATTATTCGAATGTACCATTTGAGGAATGACAATGTCCTAAAAACATATGGGACTGCTTTCTATATTTTGTATGGTAAATAGACCACATTCAATGATTATAGTATTATGACATATTCAATTTTATCCACGACGATGACAACCCCGGCGCAACTGATAAGTAGACTGAGGAAGGAGGGATAGTTAAAGAGTAACATACAAAAAATTTATAATTTTATGAGTCTATAATTAGCAGAGCTATGTACCGTTTTATTACCTGTTTTATATATACTTAAAATTAAAAACGTTAATAATTTTTCTCCCATGTATTACAGTACAAAAAAGCACAGAATCGCCTATTATAGTGTCTATAATCGTTCCATTTGTAGTATACTTTACTTTTAAAAGAAAAAACATTTATTCAAACCAGTAACTTGAAAGTGAATCGCGACCGTTTGAACACACAAATGCCAGCATTAGATGCGACTAGACAAGGCCACAGCTATCAGTGAAATGTCGAGAAGGAAAGAGAAGGATAGACAAAGTATTTATTGCACACATAACAAGTGCAATTCTGGCACACATTGAAACATTTTCTATTTCTATTATATGATGTAGGGTTGACTATTGTTCCTATTAATAAAATTTTATATCTGCTTATTTCAATTTGAACTTACTAAACAATCTCTAAAATAACGCATGTTACGATTTAATAATATTGTTTTATGCCTACCACTAATTTTATATGTAGAATGCACATGACTGTTATAGGTGGCAATTTCATCTATATATGACTATTGCTCTAAATATAAATCAATATAATACAATAAAAAACCGGTGAATCACGTTGTTTTTAACGCAAAACAATAGGACAGCGCTCGGCATAAATTATCAGGATATCTACCACATTGATTTTCGGCACGAAAAAAAGAAAGAAACACACAAGAGAAAAAATAAAGATTCATCCCTAAAAAATGTTAAGCGCAATAAAATCCCGCTTTGAACAAGTGTCAAGGGAATACATATGTTTTTATTAATGTGAAATACGCTGTTAACACGATTGCCTTTACTGCATCGTTGGGAGACGCAGCTTAGGATGTACATCCATGGAGCTATGAGCCATGTATGACGTCATTATTATTAATATATACCTAAACACATTCAAAGATCCGTAGCTGTACCTATTGTTGCGCAGTTCATTACACGACTTCAAAGATAACACTTTCTCTGTGAAGCAAATACGAAGATTATTCCTTCATAGTGTGCAGGAGACGAAACGTCAATCCACACCATATTAAAAATATTTTTAACCATTTTTCTTAACTAATAAAAACTTCTAAACTAAATCAAAATAGATCAATATAGTACATATTGATCTATTTTGATCACCCTATATTCGCTATATTCGTCTATATTCGCTTATATTATAGATTTTTTTCTATTTTAAATTCAAATTTATTTCAAAAATATGTACTAAGTATTTTTCGGCCGTCTGGCAACATTTAGCGGTAACAATAATTCCCAAAAGGGCCCTATATTCCAGTTTAACCCTAGGGTATACGCACTGTCACACTGTAAGCTCATTGTTATTGTAATTTTTTTTGCCTAAATGCAAATGCTTTGCTTACAAAAGCCATTTTAAACTGTAAGACTTATAATAATGAGTGAAAAAAGCGTTATCAAAGAAAGCAAAGATTGACGTACTTTGTCGAACGATACAGGAAAATCTTTGCTCAGCCGTCTAGACTGAGCCGTAAGGAGGTTACGGACTATCGGCGGGAATTAGGTAAGTGAGTTACAATACGCACCTTGATAAAGACAAACGCCGCCGAACTTGCAGATTGCGACAGAGTGTCCTAGAACCCGACATGAACTCGAGTACCCTCAATACCTAAGCCCCTAATAACACATGATTCATCATAACTACCTATTACTTTTAGAATGATAAACAATTTTTTTTCAATTATCGTAATATAGCATCACCACTTCAGCTTATCTCAATAGAAAATTTTTGCAAATCAACACATTAAGATTCTCTGCGTAATGAAATGTTCTTGAAGTAATTCTAAAAAAATCATCTAAGTAAATGATTTCGCGTAAACAGCTCCATGGATTTGTTCTGCGACTTTATTAAGTACCGAGTGACACATATTACGAGTTTTGAGAAATGTTTACATTGTCACTTGTTACAAATTCTAGAGCAGTATGTGTTCCTCGCACACGTTTCCCATAGAAATTGGGTTATCTTGATAGATCGCCGGTGTCGCCACACGGAGGGCCGGGACCGCGATAAGTTTAGCCCGAAGAAAGCACATAGCACTGCCAATTAAAACTATGAAACTAGAACTTAATAAGGGGTTTGCTCATTTCTGCACTTTTGTTTTTTGTCTCATTAACTTTTCTTTTGAGGAAATTAAACTCTTAAATATATTACCTCTGTTGAAATCTTAAAAAAAAAAGATAAATTGCTTTGCCCTATTCCATTCACCAAAACCAGCTTTGCGCAGAATTTGCACAGACTGATATTACATTAACAACTGTAAGTTCTTGTTAATTTAAAAAAAAATGTGTTACAGAATAACTCCTAAAGCCAAACTACGAACAAATAAAGAATCTGTTAATGATATTAAAATAAAACGATTAGAAAAAGAATTAGAAAAATACATACACAATTTAGTAAAATGGCCTAATTTTAGAAAAGGCACTGTCCCCCGAGATACAGGTCCCCAATCTAGTTCAGGACACAGAGCCCAATGGAATTGTTAACGATTTTGGACAATAAAGGATACTTTTAATTTTTTATTTTAACAACAGCTTGATCTAACTTACTAAAATGGCGACTGAGTTTACCTCTCACACTCAGATAGAAAATTTTTAATGAATGTAGAAAGTATTATTAATCTGTGGTAAATGCTGCTAATGGCATATTTATTTTAAGTTTATCTTTATTTTATTAATTATATTACTCTGCTTTTAATGTATATCTGCTTTTAATCTACTTTTAGCTTAGCTAAATAAAAAAAAGAGTGTACATATAGAACCAATGCAAAGTAAGGTTATGCTGCAGATGCAATAATAGGCTGACCGGTTTGTGAAATCAATTTAAATACGATTAATCTCTAGTTAATCATTGTGAAACATTAAAATAGTTTGGATTGCTAGAACGCGTATTTGCACTTAGTCTAATACTAATTTGACATGCCGATTAAATCGATATTTATATAATAGTTTGACAAGTCTTTCAGAAACTGGGCGTATGTAACATGTTTTTGGTTCGTCTTTTTTTTTAAATTTTAAAATACAATGCATTGTAGTTAGGTATTTTTAGCCTACATTCACGCAGGGTATACATACGAATATGTATGTCTGCAGTATAAAGGGAAACCGACGGGCGTCCCAAAAATCATACATCGGTCTGGCAAAGCGCCCGAAAATAATTAGTCATCCTTTGCACGCTATGTCTAAACCTATGACTGTTTCTTAGAAAGTATCTCATTTTAGATAGTGGTGTTTAAATTAAGAATATTATTGTACCTACTTTATTCAAAAATGTAAATAAGTTTGTATATGTTTAAAATCTTACAATAAATGGTTGTAAACACTATGGAGACTCGGTGGTTAAATAGCTTGCGTGATGCCTATTTAAGCAACTTCATCTTGCACCAAAACCCGGATACAAGACGGTTTATTGCTGTTTTTAATTAAATTTGCACTTGGTAGGTTGGCATGGTGCTAAGATGACAACTAAACACCTGTTACGTCACGCCTGGTGGTGAGAGTTCAAATGGCGTGCATCTTTCTATTTATTGTAAATAGTAGTAATTGTAAAAATATCATCTTTATACACATTTACCAATTGTTTACATATTGACGTAAAATTTTCCATCTTTAAAACAATATTGCATATTACACTACATAATTAAACATTGTTACAATAAACAAAGTAACCTGAAAACTTCAAATGAATCATATTATGAAGCAATCTAATTCTTTTAGGATAAAACATGAAAAATATGAAAAACAAATTCCTTTTGGGCGCAACCGCCATCTGTTATCAGATCGATTAACTAAATTGCCAGCCGCTCACCGCTAGATGGCAAGATTCGATGGGAAAAAAATGGCCGTGAAACAAAAGGTGCATAATATTTTCTTTTTTTTTTTTCATTTTGTATATTTTTGCTATTATAATATAAATAAATAAAAATTTAAAAATATCGTTTTGGCGTAAACACATTCATAAATTTTTGGAACATTTTTGTGAATTGTTCTGAAACTAAAAATGTAATAACGATATGCTTTGATTTTTATATATAAAAATCAAAGCATATCATTGTCTTACGCCTTTGCGCCTTATTAATTTTTTTTCTATGCAAACATTAAAGTATAAACTATAGCAGCTACAAAGAGACGTTTTTAGCATAATTATTAAAATAGCGTAACGCCCACTTTTAAATATTTCTAATTTAATATTTACAATTCTTAATATATTAAACAAAACCAGGATGGTTTTGTTTTTATGGAATTGTTTGGTAATATGAAAATTAGACAGTGCATATTAGAACTCGATATGCGTTGCAATGCAACAGAAAGCAAAAATTGTATAAATAACATTAAAGTATAGTGCAAAAAATATCCCTTAATTTATTAACATTTAATAAACTTAGTCGCTTTATGCATAATAAATAACTATCATGTGAGAGCCATTGTGAATGAAATCCAAACTAGCAAGCCGTAACCTAACTGACCGCTACCCATCTGCAAGAAGAATTAACGTTGCTGCCTACCTTTTTTAAACAGAGGAGGGGCTAGACAGAAAAATGGACATTTCCTTCTCCTATCCATCCACTTCTCTGCCAATATTAGAATATATACAATGTATATAATACAGAAGGGGAAAGAATATATATAATATAGAAGGGGAAGGGGACTAAAATTAGGACTTCGGCACCTCACTACTCAAACGAAACGCAGAATACTTCTACTCCACGTCTGTCTTTTGTGAGGTCGTGTCATGTCACCGGTCGAGTGCCATTCGTGCAACAGATGTTGTTGTTGCGGACTCTACCACTGTTTACGTGTTCAGTCAGGTCATACACAAATTGTATTGTTGCAGGCAATGTTTGCAAGCGCGGTATTGCGTCTGTAATCTACTTTGCGAGCTCAATGCACACGTAACAAGTGTAACGTTAAACAATCCCCAATACCAATTTCCCTCTCAATAAAAGCACATATTGTATTTATTTATTACCTTAATAATATTTTATAATGGAGACATAGGCACAATTCGACTTGTCTATAATAAAATTGCGCTACTAATATTTAATTTAGAAAGAGATAAATGAGCAAATTGCTACTCTGGCGTAACGTTACCTCGCTCAACATCAATAACTGTCAGAAGATTCAACCCAATATTATTAACCTTTGCATAGAACAAAAGAGTAAGATAAAATAGATTGTACATAAGGGAAAATGTGTTGAGCAGATGATGGCGCCTTTATTGGTCATGTCTGTGATTAATTTATACCTGTATTGCTTTAAGAAATCTCTGTAAACACATGTATATGGGTACATGCTTAAACCCCCAGAACCAGAAACCATTAGCAATTGCGACAATACGTCTGAGACCGAACAAATCGCGTAATATAAACGACCTTTCTCCGCACATCGAGATTGCGGAACACCCTCCCCAGACAGCGGCATAATAATTGAACTTGTCGTAAATATCGGCGCGGGTGTGCGTCGTGCAAACAGGGCGCTAGCACACAGCCGAGTCTAGATCTGTGAGTGCATTTGCACCGGGATTTGTTGGGGTAGGTCGGGGTGTTTAGGTACGCAGCGAACCCTAAGTGCTCTCTGATATAGTACGCGACTTATATCTAATTCAGCGGCGATATTTGGCAACTGGCGGCGAAATTTCGAGGATTTTAAATTTATGTTTATTAATATATAATATTAATACCAATATAATCACGTGGAATGTTTTGTATCTTTGTGATAGATAAACACTGAAACTGTTCAACCGTTTGAAATAAGAACATCAATAAAAAAAACTTTATTATACAAGAGTAATAATATTGTATGTAAGTGTATTATATGTTTGTTGTGTGTTTTGTATTAATAATAATCTCATTTTATTTTATGTCTTAATTTATACATTTTATATAATCTCGTTTTATTACTATAGTGAGTGTAAGTGCGATATTAAATCGCCAACAAACGGCTAATCAGTTTGGCGAGTAATTGAATTTGTGTACTAGTGTTTGTAAAACAGAAAACTAAAATAAAAAAACGTACATATTTCTTATTAACGTGTAGTGTACCACGAGCAACGAAGGATTTATTTGTAAGCATGTTATTTAATGTTTAAAGACTCAACTAAGTTCCTGGCTTAAGGATAAATTATTTTACAATTACAGAAAAGGTGTGCAAACTATCACATATGAATAAAACAAATGGCATAGATATATATTGAATATTGAAAGTAAAGATTGATAAAAACATTGATGTCTGTCTGAACTCTGAACCCATTTTTAATCAGAATGTATATGAAACTACGCGACAGTTGCGAGTCCGTCGCCATCTTAGTACACCGACGTTTCGCCCGACGTCTAAGTGAGCAGAAATTTATAAATAAAATATGAACAAAAGAAAGCAATAGTACAGAGTTTTTAACATGATTATCAGTTTAGCAGATCTGCAACTACGCACAGATTGGAATACCTATTGAACCCGAGTCTAATGTTGGGTTGCTTAAATCTTCTGTGAAACAAATCAACATGTAACATTAGCGCTTGAACTTCGAGCGCAGGCTGCAGCGGAACCCTCAACTTCTGGAAGAAGCAATCCAATCAATTCAAATCAAATTTGGTGTATTTTGTGCTATTTAATAATGTCATATTAAATACCTTATATAAGTTTATATATTCCCAAGGAGGGTTGGCGTCAGGCAGGCGGCCGGCCGTAAAACTATAGCCAAAACCAGTTACAATATGGACTACAGTAGAGTCCAGGATATATGGAATAGTAGTAGTACTGTGCCGACCCTACGCAAGTGGAAAAAGAGCAGGGAGACGATGATCAGTTTTGTTTGCGGACGCAAACGCATCTACTCGGCTATCGAATAAATAATAATTACATTATTATTAACATTCACTCATTCGATCAATTTCACTCATACTAACTACTGCTTACTATAAATAATAAATTTGCCAAAGATCTATTCTTTGTGTAGTAAATTATCTGTTCTTCTAAGTGTAAAAAAAATGTAATAGGGGATATCTATCTCGATATCGATATCGGGATATCGATCTCGACAGGAATAACGCCTAGCTAATTAAAACACGTATACATTCTGGTTCTCAATTCGGTTGTATTTTTTATGTATGTTATTGTAAAACTTCGTCATTTACGAACCGATTTTAAAAAGTTTTCTTATTTTCGGAATGGACATTCGCAAGCGGGTCCCATTTAATTTTAAATGTCATTATTACTTGGGTTCCGAATATATACCGAAAATTGACAATTTGGTAGACTCTGTTTGGATTTATTAGATTTTAAAGAGACGTAGTGTGACTATAAATGATTATAAATTAAACTAGGTGTTCCTGCGTGTTTTTTTTCTTATTTTCCTAGTTGATTTTTTTATAATTTGATTCCGCGTATTTCGATATTACGTAACATGTGTTAAATAGTTGTTATAATCAGAATTACCATGGCAACCTATACTGAATTAACAGTTAGTGAAGCTTTTTTCTATTTCTTATCCGTGAAAATACATATAATTATACAAATTTGAAGTCCATTTTGTTTTCGTTAAAACGTTAAAAGATTTCTTTACACAAACTATTATGAAAATTGACACACAATGTCGTTGTAATATTTTTGAATAGAGAATAACAAAAGCAAGAAAGAAAATGTTTGAGAACATGTTTAGAATAAAATTAATATTTCACATCACGTGTAATTTAAATTTTAATTCAGTTATTGCGATTTGCTTGTAACAAGTAAATGCACAAGATAAAAAAGTTCAATAACATTGTGTTGTAGAAAATCGAATGAGGTTTTCGTAAAAAAGGACAGATAGGATTTTGCCTTACACACACACGCATAGCTAAACGTACATTGCCGAACGCCATGCGCGTGTGTGTAGAGGCGGGCTTGTATTGCGCTGGCCAGACATCTATCTAGACGTCTAGATATCTAGATGAGGGTGCATCGCTGCAGCGTTGGCGTAGGTTGTGGGGGGTAGGTCGGGACGCCCACCCCACTGCATTGCCAATAACTACCGACACGTAATCAAACGCTCGGGGATGTCGTTCGTTATGCCACTCCACGTCATTTTCGCACCGATGAATATTGTTGTTCATTATTGACTGTAAATTGTTTTTTTTTAAGAACAAGAGATTTTACACTAATATTGTGGGTTGACGTACGTCATATGTGCATATGAAATGGAACTAAACACAGTTAAATATAATAGCTATTAAGATTTATAGCTACGTTATAGATAAAAAAAAAATGTCATGCATCATACGTATTTTTCTCATTTTTCTATCTAAAAATAATTTTGTTTCAAATATTATAAAAATTCAAATATTATTTAATAAGCGGTGGCGCATACTTTTGGTAGACAAGATGCAGTATGACATTTTGAAAAGACTATTTTATATAAGATGTGTATTTAAAACCATTGATATAGTATCAATGGTTTCAAATACGAGTACCTAGACAGTTGCAATGACATGTTTAGTTTTAGTCGATTGAATAGTTTATTTATGCAGAATGTTTGGTCGGAGATGTGCCGCGTCCAATATTGCACACTCCACATGCAGTGAAAGAAAAACTTTTCCAATAAAATAGCTTTGATACAAGCGCTATGCATTTGAAAAATAATACCAGTGGTTTTATTTAAATGGAATATAATGTTTTTCGCGCTTAAACAATATTTTTTGGAGTTTTATAAACAGTGATACTTGAAGTAATAAAATAATAACAGTGATAGAGCCCACAAGAACGTCTGCTGCCGAATGGTCCGGATCAACCTTTGAAATACCACGACCTCACAGAAGACAGAGGTGAAGTAGAAGTATTCCGCGACTGAAACTGTTTTTTGCAGAAGACTGTGGGTGGCCAGCGGTCACTTGATATCAGGTGATCGCTTGCTTGTTTGCCATCGAATTATATTTAAAAAAATATATATCACATTTTATTGGGTATGCAGAATAGTAATCGGTCTGTAAACTGTTTAATGTGATAGAGGATATTCCATCGCCCGAACTAACATTCAAAAGAAATATATTTTAAACTCTGTATCAAATTAAATTTGTTTTATAAGACAATAAAAAGCAAGGAGTGCGAACTCACTTTTTTATCTGAGGTTATTTAGATAAGTGCGCTGAAGGTCCGTTTATAAATTTCGGGAGCAATGTCAATCGAATCACAAATATGCAAAAATGTTCCTTAAACACTTTTATGAACATTTATCTAATTATGTACAAAATTGAATACAAAGTTTATATGGTTATGACGGTATCTGCTAACCACTTAAATATGCCCTTGATACGTTTCTATTATGCAATGAACGTACTTAAAAATGCCAATTTGTTTCAGTTCCTGTTTTTTAATAATGATACGTCATTAGTACAAGCTCACTAATGAATGGATCCTTTATCTTACAAGGCAAATTTTGGCATATGGTCATTTTTATTGCAGTTTCTCGTGAAATAAATACCATCTGAAGACGTAAAGTACATCAATTTATAAAAAAAATCTCAAGCCTTGGTGCAATGTGATTTTATCGTCTCCATTAAAAAGGAACCGCTCCGGAAAGCATAATGAATGCAAGCTTGTTGAATTATGCGGAATCAATCAAAACACTAGAGTATTTTGGTTCAGTTGGAATCAAAACATTCGATAACTGTTCATTATATAATACCTACATCCATGTTTATTTACCAATACGTATGTCCTCGCGGTCGATGACCCCGGCTGCCTGTCGGTGAATTTCGGCATTGTCCGCACTTTAGAGGGGGATAGACTTATGCGGAAATGTTCCGGTGCGAGTGCGTGTCGACGGAGGGTAGAGACCTTGAGCTGGCAAAATCAAGGGTAAAGCGCCGCGCTAGTGTGTGTGAGACTCGAACCGGCCCTGTGTTCGCTAACCGTGTTCTCACACTCTACACACGCATAATTGGTTTTACACATAATATTTCAATGTAATTATTCAACAATACATCTATGATTTGACGAAATCGTTATCTTATAAAGTTTTAAAATATCGTTTCATCAAATAAACGTTTGTTATTCGAACAACTTTGAAATGGTGGGAACAGGTTAAGCAACATTACGTCTGTAAGAAAATCCGTCTCAAACAATTACGTAACATAATTGCTTGACCACGCCGCGCCGATGCAATAAAAATAAAAACGCATGTCAACAAGCAACAACTACGACCACGTGCTCCACTCAAAATAGATACACACGAGCACACCGACATGCGATCGCACGCACGCACACGGGCGCGCGGCGCGGTCGCTGTGCCCGCGGAAAAATCAATATTTTGAGCAAAACTACTACGTCCCTTAACCTGTATGTGTGCATTAGTAACCTCCTTGCATTACATAAAAGTCCCATCTACCGTTATAAATACAATGAAAATGGCACCTTAAAAATTCATCGGTAAAGTACGAGTTTGTTTGTTGGATCCAAGGGTAGTTAAATCGTAAGGGTTCAGAGGCATATTGCCGTCTCTCTCCGATCAATCGGGCGCGCGGCCGCGTGGCGGCGGGCGTCGACCCCGGCGCGGTCGTTACCCCGCGAGCGCGCCGTACACCCTGCCTGCTACCCCGAGCCGCTCACCCTCTTTTCTGCCGAATCTTGGACGCGGCCGCGACGCGCCTGACATTGACTCGGCCGGTTCATCGAACTCGACAATGGCGCTTCCGATATCCGGTGCGGGCTCTCGTAATGATCACGTATTCCAATTATAGATTTTATGCATCGCCTTATTTGTTGTTATGAATGGGATTTACTAATCCATTCCGGGTTAACTTTTAACTTATTTTTTATATCTACTTATTTCAGGTACTGTAATAACGACATTGGCATTGAATTTTTAAGAGAATGAACTCCCGCATATTGTGTAACATTACATCATCGCTTAGGAACAGTAAATTTTATTTTGTCTTTAAAGTCAATCGATGAATGAAGGAGGTTAATGGATGTCGGGCGTGGGAGTTGAATAAAATATACCCTTAAGTAATCAAAGCACGACATCAGTCATTTCAAATGCAAAGTGAATTAGGCGCGAAGGCATGTCCACCGGAATTCGAGCCGGCGTCGACACAGACGCGTCTGAAACTCCGTACCTTACCGAAATTAACCGTGACTAAACAGGGCTGCCCAACTAAAGCTTTTACCTAATTAATAAAGAAAACGGAAATATGTTTTAAGGAATAACGAAACAGAAGCGAAATAATAAGATTATTTTGGTTTGTTTTAAGTTTTATAACAATTTATTCATCATAGTAAAACATACTCGTATTACCTTGAAGGAAATTAAGTTCTAGCAAATTTTATTGTTACTACAGCATTTATAAATGGTTGTTTCTTATTCTATTATTATTTCTGGCAACGCTGTGCATTCAGTTAACATTTAGGAACACTTAAGAATAATAGCTTTTTAATTTGAAATTATTTTCGTTAATGCGGCGAGGTAATGAAGTCATCCTCGATATGCGTTTTATTTTGGAAATAATGCGTAATGCGTAAATTATAATAATTTTACGGGGACAGAGTCGTTGAATTTGCAAGTCGTTTAACGACACATTATAAAAGTCGTACGATATGCAATAAAAAATAATATTAATTGTTTCTTTTTATTATTGTTCAAATAAAAAAATACACGATGCCCCTCATTAGGATATAAATACGCAAACTTCCTTTTTCTTTCATTGCAGCGGGAAGAAGTTTAATGGGTTTTTATTAACGATGAATTTCACATATTTATGGCACTAAGCATATATTAAAATTTTAGATCATATGTTTAGTCTTCTTTTTAATCTACGAAGCTCCAATATGTAAATGATATGTAAAGGAAAATATGTTAAGAATATTCATAAAAGAGCTTTGCGAAACAAGATTTTTCCTAATATAATAAATATTAAATATAACAAATCTTAGAACTCCTCAAAGTAGAGTTTCTTATTGATTTTTTGACGTCCTGCACGCTTTCGCTTCAATAAATCACAAATTATTCAGTCATTTACAAACAAAAGAAAACACACTTTTAAAAGTTGAAAATTGTAGCGCATTGGTTTAGCCTTCTTCACCCTTTATAATATCATCACAGGCTACGCAGTAAGGGTCCACTTGACTCCACTATTGACAATGTTTAGAGGGTCAACAGATGAACTATATTGGCTTGTGTCAAGTTGTCGGTATACCCAATACGCATCTATAGAAGCCCCTCGCTTCCCTATTGGATGCATTGTGCCGTTGATGAGTTTTGCAATTTTTCTGGGCCTTTTAAACCTTACTTAATACCTTAATATCTTATTTAATATTTATAATTATCTTATCCTACCAATTTCTGTATACCGAGAAAATTTATTTATGAATTAAGTGTAAACTTTGTTTCATTTCTTTATTTATAATAATTTATCAAATAATAATAGATACTACTATATATTTCAAATGGTTAGATGCTCCGCAGTTGTGAAACTTGACAGTGGTAGAGTCCGCAACAACATCTGTTGCATGAATGGCCCACTCGACCGGTGTAATACCAGGATTTCACAGAAGACAGGCGTGAAGTAGAAGTATTCTGCGTTTCGTCGCGCGTCGCGTAAGGAGTGCCGGAGGCCTAATTTTAGTCCCCTTCCCCTTCCCATCCTTTTCTAATAAGGAAAGGGTAGTAAGGGAAAGTTGATTTGATGGAGAAGGGGATGGATAGGAGAATGAAATTACCATTTTTTTGTATATCCCCTCCTCTGTCTATTAAAGGTAGGCAAGGTATCTGCAGATGTCTATGGCTAGCGGTCACTTAGGTGACCGATTATTCGTTTGCCACCTTCTTGTATAAAAAAAAACTTAAAGAACTTGGACAATTCTTAAACGATGTAAATTTAGCAGTTTCACAGAAAAGTATGGATAATAAATATGGCTTAATGCTAAGTATAGAATATTTTTTTCCATTAAGCTATGAAGTTTAAGTTAACTACTTCTTGGCCATATTTGATTACACGTCCAAAGAATCTAACTTTTTATATGTCGATACGTCACTGTTAGCTTATTTAATAAAACGGATTATTTCCCATTACGCGAAAAGTAATCTTACATTATTTGCGAGTTACATTTAAAATCAATTGAATAATGGATGTTTTTTTATCCTATCTACTCTGATTTTGATAAACGATTGTTATATATTGTTCTAAAATAGCGAACAATTCTCGTTCTATAGTCCACAAAGAACGGTTGTTATTCGAACAATAACACATTGCGTTACACTTATAATCTCTTCGATTTTCCAATGAGTTATAAAGCGGCATTCTTCGACTGTCAGAACGATATATGCGTTATTACAGAATTTATGAAAGCATCTCATGGGTGTCGAAGTAAATAAAACAATTATTAATTATTGTCACATAACTGACTGACTGGTTGGCGTAGTGGTAAATATACTTGCCTCTCACGCCGCAGGTCGTGGGTTCGATTCCCACCCAGGACAAATATTTGTGTGCACGAACATGTCTGTTTGTCTATTGTCTGTGTGTAATTATCTATATATGTATGTATTTACCAAAAAAAAATTAATATATATAGTATATCAGTCATCCGGTTTCCATAGCACCAGCTCTGCTTAGTTTGGGATCAGATGGGCCATGTGTGAATAATGTCCCAGAATATAATATAATATATATTGGAAAATTAGTATGATATGACAATTCTAACCTTAATCACAATTTAATATATCTACATTACTAGAAATATGAGATCCGATAAATGCCAATTACAACTGTTTTTTGTTAATATTGATATTGCGCATAAGTAAAGTAATAAATAATTTAAAGTATTATATTAAATACCTAAGATAAAAATATTTTCTAAGAATAAATAAATTCTAAGAACTGATGCTTTGCTTTCATTTACTAGGAACGCTATATGATAATTTAGCTGTAGTTTAATTGCTCAAAAATAAAGATGGTATAACTGTTTTTTGAATAAAATCTTGTCTTACACAATACACAAAGATAGCGTGTCATAGCAAGCCACAGAGTGTGGTCTCCTGGCCAGTTTTGTTATTTTGTCTAGATTTTCACGTACAAAAAAATACTAACTAAAGCTTGTACCCTCCATATATCTACCCAGTTGTTTACTTAAATATAACGTATATTTTTTTTAGCACATAAACACATTTCTGACAGGCATTGCACTTATGCGCTCGTTGCGTAACTCTTCCGCGATCTAGATCAATACCGCAACCGGTGAAAGAGGTCGGGAGAATGTGCATTTCACGAGTACGTTAGTTTATAACAGGATGTTAGCGCACACTTCCTAAGTGCCTTTGATATTGTTTCAAATATGGTTCGAATTACCATATCGTTTCAATAATAACCTCTTCCATAACACAAACACCATTACCATTAAGGGTTACATATCACTGATAAATCGTGGGAATTATAGTCATAACATATTTGTCTACTGTTAAGATGAATTCAGATGAGTCTGGAAATATTTTTTTTATTAAATAAGGATATAGCGCTTTGTGAAAGTAAATATGTAAGCGAAAAAAACGTTTTTTTTATACAATAAGGGAGGCAAACGAGCTGCGGGTCGCCTAAAATTAAGTGAACCGACGCCCATGGACATCCGCAACACCAGAGGAACTGCAGATGCGTTGCCGGCTTTTAAGGAGGTAGTACACTCCCTGCTTGATGGCCCCTAAGTCGTATCGGTTTGGAAATACCGCTGGGGACAGATCATTCCACAACGCGGCTGTGCGAGGCAGGAAGT
>DWLR01000727.1:0-22641 GCA_018246295.1 Papilio alexanor hazarajatica | reverse complement strand
TAAAAAAATTAGAACGACCTCTTTTACGCGGGTCTTTTTATTGACATATTCCCGATACTTTTTACACAGAGTAGTATCGCGGCTTATTTAAATAGAGCCTTGTTTGAATTAAAAATTTTCTTATCAAACATATCAGTGTATAAATAACAGTCGAAATGATTATTTACAAAATCATGATTTAAAAAGAAAGTTTTTACGAATAAATTTTGAAACGATTTGAACTGTGACTACACTACTGATGTATACATTATGTGAAACAAATGCCTTTCCTATTAAAATATTATGAATGTACCGGAAGTAAATTTCTTGTATTTTTGAAATACTTCATTCCAGACATGCACGAATTCTGATTTTAACTATCCCTATTAAATTATCCCTATATTAATTGTATGGTCAACACATAAAATTAAAATCACCTCTTAAAATTGTAACTAACAAATTTATTTGAATCCATAAAGAGCAAATTAATAAACAGACAAGGCTTGTTAAATTTGCACTACAATTCAGGCACAATGGAAATATTTTTTATGTTGAATAAATTGCAACTAAGCCCTTTTAAAAGATTTTGTACCTGAAAAGAAAATATAGTCAATATTTATACGTTATTTCCAGCATTGAATTGATGTAGTTCGATCATGATTATAATATTGAATTTAGTGAAAATTAACGTCTGCGGCTTCAGTTTAGTTATAAAAGTGTAATAAAAGGAAAGGGCAAATGAGAACCTTTTTTGATACTGAGCTTACTAACAATATTATCTAAGGCTGTCACACTAAGGCATTTAACTTTCGGGCTAATAAGATCTGAAAAGAATAAGAACCTAAATTCTGTCATGGTTCATATTGTCCTATATGTTTTGTAAGACAGTTTGAAAGAAATGAGCACTGGTTTCTATTACGGCTTATATCGTGATCCGGCTCTAAGATTAGTTGTTACCTATCCTGTGAACTTTGGCTCTTCCGTTGGTAATAAAAAAGAAAGACATCGCAGTGGAAGGAAACTTTGGTTGTTAGCAATTTTCAAGAACGTTTTATTATCACTTTAACCATTTATGTTCAAGATTTAGGACCGTTAATATTTTATTGTTTTATTGGGTGCTTATTATGTCCTATAAAAACCTCGTCGTAAAAACAAACAAATGTAATACATACAGAAAAATATAATATAAAGTTTTTATTTCATCTGTTTAAATTTTTATTTTTAAACAAATGCTAACCTAGTAATATAATGACGCTAGGTGATAGCAGTTGATTGATAGTTATTGCCTAAGATTTGGTATATTATATACCAAAATATACAAAATTGGTAGCCATTGGTTAAGCTTAAAATAGGCCAAAAGAAAAATATAATATTTTATATTTATTTTGTATACATATATTGAACTCACGCTAAACCCTTAAAAGAATTTGAATAGAAATCACCGAATGTTGATCGGTTAGATCAGAGGCTCCTAGACTTTTTTCCTCATTGACCACTTTCAAAATTTAGATGGTTTCGGTCGACTTCCTGCAGCTATATTTCTACAATATTCCCAAAAGTCGACAAAAAATGTAAAGATTATATATTGGTGAAGAATCAAACAAATTCATGCAAAATTGCAAGCACACACACCACAACTCGTTTCGTCCCTTTGCACGGCGGCGCTTTGCAAGTCTCGACACGTACTAAATATCTCATCGAGTCTCCCGTGGACCCCTGGGGGTCCACCTGGACCACTTTGGAAACTAAGAGGTTAGTTCATAATTTATGTTTATCGTAATAAACATGTTTCTACTAACCGATGACGCATATGCATATATAATGTCTAATAAATATTTGTATTCTAATTATTATCAATCACCAAGCCACAGTTACAACATAGTGCACACATTTCTAACGTGACTTATCATTTATCATACATTTGAACAGCGATAAAGCGCTTAGATAATTCGTGTATCCAAAACAAATTGGTAGAAATCATACGTTTCCGTTTACGCATTTGGTTTATAATAGGATAATACATTCGGAGATTTTACGCATCGTGACATGGATGGAGATTAGTGATCTTGTCTACATTTGAGCGACCTCATTTGGTGCGAAGCAAAGCAAGCGGCGACCTACAATCACAAATATCCTTTTACGTTTGCAATTGAAATACGAAAAGTATTTTATAATCAGATTCATTGTAAATTAAAAATTCTACAAGCTCTAAATAAAATTAACTTAACAACTAAAACATTGTTCCATTATTGATTTTTTGATAATTTCAAATTGTTAAACCTAACTGATGTTATAAATGTGAATCAAAATGTTTGTTGCGTTTTCATGCCTCAATATTTTATTGATCGTCATGAATTTCTATACATTAAAAAGGTGGATTATATCCCAAAAACAAGAAACTCAAGAAATCCTAATTATCATCATCAAAATTTTAAAGAAAATGAATTAAGTAATTTAATTTTTTTTAAGTATTAGAAATTATAAAATATCAAAGCCAGCGCAGCTATAGCTGAAAAATATTCCATAACATATTTTTTTAAAAAAATACCTGGCATTGTCAACGTAAGATAGGTGACCACCTTTTTAGTTTTTTCTTTTTTTTTATAGTAACAGATTGCTTATCTTACAGTAACAAAAGAACATTTCAAATGCTAATGACGTATTGTGAATCGTTATAATTTTGACAACGCTTCACGGAAACATTGTTACAGACATTAACTATACAGATGTAAAGAATCGCTACATTTACCGACTCTAAATTATCTCGTCAGCAAAGCAAACGCGAACCATATGTCTTAGCGTTTGTAGAAGTTTCTTTGAACTATTCATAATACACAGTTTTATATTTCTTCTTTACTTGCTTTGACCCTCATATTCGTATATCGTAACATACTACATTTATACTTTATATATTTCTTGGCTTTTGATTACAAGGTCCCAGAAACATATTAATATTGACATAGGTCGTCTACGAATTATGTAAATTATTCTTAAATAAAGAATACTCAATCACAAACTAAATCAACTACAACTGTAATCACTAAGTAAACGACAACAAAACTTTCGAAAATATTTCTATAAATCTGAAGATATGATACTTTCAATATAATTGAGCAGCTACAAATTGGAAAATAAGTCGTAAGCTATCATTCTTTTATTATCAAGTGTTATCTAAAACCACGATTTAAACCGAATAATCGGTTGTTGTCGAATGAATGATTGTATCGAATTTGTTTATGTTATTTGTGACAGTAAAATAAATTCTTATTTAATACTTGATTCAAAGATACTCTTATACGAACATCAAAATATTTTGGAGTTTCATTTCGTTTAGAGAAGTACCACGACCTTCAGCGAAAATATTTTCTTACCTATTCCTCCACCATCCACTTTCATTTTTCCTAGTGAAGATTGGCAACGCATATGTGCAACTCTTCCGATGGTTGGCAATATTAATGTGTATCGGTGGTCACTTTATATGAGATAAGCCGCCCAGTTGCCTCATTGTGACATAAAAGTCAATAAGTCTAAAGGTTTTTAATTCAGTCAAAGTGGTAATAAAGACCACGCTGTCAACTAGAATATGTTTTGATAGACATTTCAAATCTATTTAAAAAAATAATTAGAATATAGATACAGACGGGTTCCAACACAAGGAAGGTTCATGTCATCGGCGACGTGACACGAGTTGAAATACCATAATAATTCTTTGTGTTGGATATCTTTCTCTTTCGATAATTGTTACAAGAAATGAAATCCTGTGATGTTACATTCTAATATTAAGAAGCGGTTTTTGATAACGAACTAACCAAAACTTCTATAATCAATGGTTTTATTTCACATACGTATTAATATAGTCACTTATCTTTAGGAGAGATACAGTACATAGTACAGTCAAATGATAAAGGGTGTCAGAATGCATTAAATACTTTGCCCTATTAGGAGCAGGGATGAGTGCAGATGCAGCTTTATATAAGATATACATTTTTTATATAAGATAGACAATAACCTTCATTAACACCTGAAATATTTTCTAATATTTCTTCATACAATAAACAATGGATTAACTTCTTTCTTCTGGCGGGACTTAATACTTCCACGCTTAACTTTATTTTATATGCGTAAATTAAGATGAGCTTAACTACCACCTTAAAAAAACTGCATCCAAAAACTATTACAACATGCTCCTTACTTATTTTGTTTTTAATTAGGTTAATAAGTCATTGCATTAAACGTAAAAAGACCGTGACCGAAAAGGATAAGAAAATTAAACATCCACAAATAATATTCAGGCCATTTTTGTGTAACGAAAAAGGTTATACATTTTCACATTATTTCATTGTAATTAAATATGTTACTATCCCTGTTACAATTTATGAACGACCCTTTTTATCAGTTAAAATATTATTCTATCATTAATTACTTAAGTTGATGCTTAACTTCTCAAATAACTAACATTACTTTTAATTCTATTCCTGAAAGGAAGAAAAGTTTTTGAAAGCAAAGTTATACACTAACACCATATTTTTTTACTTTAATATAAATAACTAAAATTATATCTTTAGAAAAAATTGACATATATCAGTAAAATATATACATTAACTTACCTCAATCAATCAAACTGTTAGAAATATTATGTATCTTCCCACACAAAACAGTTATTTTCAAACACTAGTCCGCAAAGATATCTAAAAAATCATCCGAAAATAAGAAGTGTTGAAATGTTTGAATCAGACACTAAAAGAACATTTCGAAGCAATGTTTTAATTCATAATTATGTACTACAATTTAGGGTTACGAGGGAAGCGTCGTAGCGCAGAGACGCGTCGCGTTCCGTAACCAAAGGTGGACTGCGGTAAGGTGCGGGACGCGGCCCGGACCGACCCTCGCCGCCCGCCCAACGTTGTATCTGATACGTGCGATACCTTACATTCCGCTAATTTCCGTACTGCGCGTACTTTGTTCCGCAGCTTGTTATTTATCCTTCAATAATTATTTTCGATGTTATTCGAACCTCATATTATTTATGAAGCAATTTCTATAACTAAAAAAAATGGTTCAAAACTTTTTGTTTCATAAATTTATTGTTATTATTTTGTATAATATTATTTAATTAAATTTTTAGTCAAATTGGTTATTGAACGTGAATAAAGAGTAAATTTCTAGGACGAGTCTTGTTTAGTCATATTTTGTTACAAGAAATAGAAGAAAAATACATTGTAGGGAGTAGCAGAAAGTGAGCTCATATAGCCATATGTACAAACATATATTGTAAATTAGCTGTTGCCCACGTCTTTACACGCGTTCGTTTTTTTTATAATTGCCTAGGAAGAAATTTGTGTAATTAGATTTTGTGTATAATAATTTCGACCATAAATAACAACTTTCAATGTCAAAAAATTGTACTTGTAGAAATATATAACAATACGAAATGAAGATTTTAAGTATTTTCTTATAATTTAGAAAGAAAAGGTAAAGAGAGACGATTCAGTGTCGATTGATCATAGTCTCATACCGATAGATTCAGTAGTTTCCATGTGATTGACGCACAAGGAAACCAATTTTTCATTTACTTTTGTTCTTTACGTACAAACATAAATTTGGTCGGCATATACTTATATGGAATTCAAAAACATATTAAAAATATAGGTACAAATCTGAGTGTTGTTCAAGTTGGATTTCTAACAAGTGCAAGTAAATGAATGAGTTGCATTGCAGCTGAAAGCTAGTATTGTTAGTATTATAAAAGTTGAGCTTGGTTTCTGGTGGCAGCCTTAATAATATTAATATTCGTTACTAGGGAGCTGCTCTAAGCGATTATTTCAAGAGATAGTTAACAGTGCCCTTCAGTCTTCTTCTCTCTGTCTTCTTCTTTCAGTCTTCTTCTCTCTTCGTCATTAAAGAAATCATTCAGAAAATAAAAGACTGTATTAAATAACAAGCAAATTATTGTATCATCCATCTTAGGCTAAGATCGTCAACTGCTGAACATAGGTATCGATCGCATCATTGGGAGGAAAAGTTCCATAATCGCCATGCTTGGCAAGCGGGTTGGCGATCACAGTATTTCCCGACGTACTAAAAAAAGGACACTGCTGTTCATTCTCCGGCTGTCTTTACATCCAGACACAAGGCAAACAGACATCTTAATGCACACAAATGTTTGTCCTGAGTGGGAATCAAACCCAGGACCTGCGGCATAAAAGGTAAACATCTTACCAACCGCGGCAGCCGGTCCGTCATTAATATTAATTCAAACAATAATTATTCAATTTTAATCGTGGATTAATACTGATAATCAGTGATTGCATTGACAAATGATTTATAATAAAGTTAGTGAGTTTTGAGTAAGTCTAATGCATGCATAGATATACTAATAAGTATATCTGAATGTTTAGCTGGTTAACCTTAAGGCATACGACCATCAACTAAAACCAAAATAGTACTACTGTACTAAAGTAAAGCGAGAATTTTTTACAACGCTTTTAGAGGTAAAATTGTTATTCTTAAATCAGATACCTCTTGATAAATTGAATCAACTTTTTGTTAATATCATTAAAATATTACATAAGAATAATATGAATGTTACTATGGAGTATTCGCGAATATGAACCACACCTTCATTCGCATTTACCCCACGGGCGATGCTCAATATCGCTCAATCATATTATTTTGTCGGTGGATCCATCCGGAATGAAATATTTGCCGCCTTGAGTGACATACATATATGTCTCAAGGGCGGAATAATATTAAAGAAACTACTTCAGAATTATACGAGCAAGAATAATGTTAGACAAAGAATGTTAGCTGTTAGTTAAAGAATAATATCGTGGATATTTGTATCAAAAATGTACTACATTGGTAATGTAGTAGATTATTATTAGCTGTGCATATCAAAATGTATGATTTTAAATTGGATACGTTGAAATTTTTGTAAGCCATGAGCAGTGTAAATATTAACACCTCATAAAGTATGGTTTCACATCTAGTGACAATCCTAAAGAAGAAGGCAGTCAGTTTTTAGACTAACAATTATTACAAATGAAAAGTTTTTATTTAATAATTTAGGTTTTTTAACTAAAACAATAAACTTAATTTTTTAAATAATTATTCGTACCTTAACTATTTAACAATAAATGTATATTTTATGAGATAAAAAGATGAAATATTGTTTTTTGTTCCGAGTGCGAAAAAAATGTTACGAGTAAAAAATTTTGTATTCATAAATCTTGAATGTTATAAATGGAGAATTCATGTCACGATGGGCGATTTCCACTTCACTTTCTGAAATGAGCGTTCATTTGAAATCGCTTCAGTCTTACTGAAGAAATCTTTGTACTAAACCTAACCAAGAATAATATAAGTTTCTAGATTTGAAATCAGCTCTTGTATAGACTAGACTTATATAAAAGATCGTCACACTCACAACCTTGTGTACTAAATGAATGACAAAAATTAACAAGTGTGTTATTAAATTTTTGTCAATTTATTAATTGTGTTGTGGTTTTCATGAACAATATTGACATAGTATTTTTTCAGGTTGAACTTTCTCATGAAAGATAATTTCATTTTACATGTAAAAAGCTCGTTCTTAACTTTAACGCGCTGAATAATTTTAACGAACATTAACGTCTAACGTAATTTTAAATTCCAATACGATCTTTTTCATGTCAATTTCGTATTTATTGCCATAAATTTGTCAGAAATTGATTTTGAAAAGACTAAATTTTATATTAAAACCATCAACATAGTTTTGTGGTGCAAATTATATCTATTTAATTATTTTAAGCTTAAGAAATAATAAAATAATTAATTGAAATAATAGTCACAATATATAAGCCACACTTTTAATTGCAATTTTAACCATAATGCATAAAACATATTTTTATTCTCTTAGATTAGAATATCTGTATCTTCGTTTTGAAGTGCAAATAATACTGTAGCAAATACTGCTGAGAAAAAGTTCTGGTGAATTTTATATGTAGTGCAGCAAATGATATATACATCAGTGTATAGTGAAACAAAGTTAGCGTACTGCATCGTACTCAACAAAGTTACTTCTATAATAACTTGTCGATGACGTAATTATGGTTCCCACAACCTTTTAAGGAGCACTTATGTTATCTTACGTCGTCAGCCAGCAGTGTATGTATGTATGTGCGCATAATACCTCTCAGCAGAACTAAAACTTTTTAAACAAAATGACACATTAAGAGTTAGTTTTATGGGTGTGTGCGTGTGCATATATTTTTTCTAACTAAATAGTTCAATTATAATTTTTCCACTTTAACGTCCTAATAAAAAAAATCTTTGTTTTCAAGGAAAAAGTATTCATGTTATTGTTGCAAATATTATTTTTTTTAAGTTGCTGTCGTGTAGAAGTCAAACACAAAATTTATTAAATTTATAAATTAACCTAAAATATTCAAAGTATAGGTAAATCAATACGAAATTCTGGTGAGTTAATGAAAATATAACTTACAGCCATGATGAATATCCAGGGTCTTATTTTATACAGCCGCTGATTTATTATAAATAAAGACTTCAGCCCGCAGCGTGTACTATGAAATACTGCTTTTAATATAGCTTCTAATAATTCTGGATAGCGGGAAGAGGAACATTTGTTTAAGTATAAAAGCACTTATAATATTTGAATATTTTAACGAATTAGAAAAGGAAATAATCCTTTAACTTTTGACAAAAAAAACTTCAAATTTGTATTCACATTTTTACGGTTAAGAAGTACGAAAAAGCTTCATTTACTATCGTTACATTAATATAATATTATTATCATGGTAATGTTGACAATAACAACTTTCTGACACATTTATTGTCGAAATTAATACACGCGGAATCAAATCACAAGAAATTTCAGCGAGGAAAATAAGAAAAGAACGCGTACTGGAAACATCTAGCTTATTTATGTCATTTTAAGCCAAGAGACGTTTCATTATAAATCCATTAAACCGAAACAGATTTTGTCTTAGTTCTACCAACTTGTCAATTTTCGATACATCTTCGGAACCCAAGTTCAGTACCATTCAAAATGGGACTTACTTGTATGTGCCAACAAAGAAAATTAAATCGGTTCATAAATAACGAAGTTCTGAGATAACAAACATAAAAAATACAAGCAAATTAAGAATCTCCTCTTTTTTAAATCAGTTAAAATATTAATTTTCAATTTGATTTCACCGAGTCTTTTTGATTTAAATTATTTAGAACTGCTTTAAAACTGCAACAATGACAGACATAAGAGGGGATTAATATGGAATTGTCAGTGTTTTCCTCTAGCATTAGGCCACCCAGGTTTTTCGAAGGAAAACAACCCTTGCACTTTAGAAGAGTATTAATTGATTGTAAATACAAAGTTATTGGTTATAAAAAATTACAGGTCATCGAAAAATCAAAGAAAATTGAAATTAAGTTAGAAAAAAATAAAAGAAAAACTCTTAAATGGCAAACACCAATTTCGTTCTTTCTGAGTGAAACAAGATTTTAATTTAAATTTAAATAACGTAAGGTTGGCAGCCGCTGTGACGTGTTCTGCAGGCGTTTGTAGACGGCGGGCGCCGTGCTAAAGCAATGCAAAACGAAATGTGATTTAATGTCTTCATTAAATAGCAGTCTTTTGTTATTTTTAGTGATTACATTTTTGATGTTAATTGTGATACTGAATATAGGCAAATAGCTCATAGCCTGAGCAAAAGAAAATAGGCAAATAGCTCATAATGTGCGGTTTATTTTGGTCTTTGATAACGTGAACCTGCCTATAAACTGAGAAACTAACGATAGAAACTTTAATAGAGACGTTTAAGTTTTCTTCGTTCACCATTTCAACTAAAAGTTCTACTTAGTAGTTTAATATGTGTATCTCTTAGTGGAGGTTGTTAACCGATTTCAGTTTTTATTAATGTCGTATTAATAGTATAGACATGATTCATCTAAGTCATGAAAGGAATGAATGAATGAATGATAAGATTGACAACATTTTATTTTATTATTCTGCAAAGATTTGATGAAGGTCAGCTTACGTTAATCTTTAAATAGCGCTCTGCTTATCTTATAAATTTATCTGCTCAGCTTTAAATGATATTCCGGAACAGTTTCAAGTCGACTATAAAATTAATTAAAATTCCTTTTGTTAAATTTAATTTTAGATTTGATAGCAATTTACTCAAACATTTATCATCTTGTCTTCGACTAGTTTATCTGTGTGTTATTAATGCTTTATTTTTATACTTTCCTTATGCCATTAATCAACGAGACTATACCCCATTCCATAGGCCCATCCTTTATTTAACATTTGATAGCTCAGTGTAATGAATTTCAGATGCGATGGAGATTCAAATTCTGAAAGAATCGGCTTTATTTATCCATCCATTCATCTCCGTCTCAACCTATGATCGTCTACTGCTGGACAAAGGCATTGATAGGCCATTGGTCGTGTCATTGGGATGAAATGTGCCAAAATCGCTACGCTGGGCAGGCGGGTTGGTGATCGCAGTATGTTCCACTGTACTAAGAAAAGAACGCTGTTGCCTATCCTCCTGCGGTCTTTACATCCAGACTCAAGACAAACAGACATGTTCATGCACACAAATGTTTGTCCTGTGTGGGAATCGAACCCACGACTTGCGGCGTGAAAGCCAAACATGCTACCAACCGCGTCAACCAGTCCGGCGGACTTTATTTATTAAGAAGTTTTAATAGTTTTAACATATTTAAATTCCATTTATGCTCGAAGTATTGTATTGTTTCAGAGAAATAATCAGATATTTAAATGACTATTAACTTATTTAGCAAATTCGTATGTAATGTTTACAGTCTATTATTAATAACTCAAATATGCGATAGTGTACCCATACGGCTTACCTATACAGCTAGCTACAACCTATAATAACTGCCCTTCTATATAAATATGCATATATCATAAAACACAGTTTCTGTATTTCTTGTTACAATTCCAACTCAGCTTACGAGTAAAAGTTTGTGCTACGACGTTATTTTAAAACAAATGTTTTGATTATAAATATAAAATCCTGAGGTCAATAAATACTTGAGAATGAAAGA
This sequence comes from Papilio alexanor hazarajatica, assembly GCA_018246295.1. Classification (NCBI taxonomy): domain Eukaryota; kingdom Metazoa; phylum Arthropoda; class Insecta; order Lepidoptera; family Papilionidae; genus Papilio; species Papilio alexanor. The sequence goes on along the minus strand of DWLR01000727.1, from coordinate 11,589 downwards.
GACACTCAGAAGAAGGAATCACTCAATTCCACAGCACGAGAAGCTCATTACGGAGCAGACACTATAAAATATTCTACGAGCTCCGGTAACAAGGAACTCGAGCAAGGAAGCTCTGTTTAGGTCACGTTTTTCCTTATAAATTTAAAAACAGTATATGAAAATTAAACAGACTTTTTTAAACAAATGGTACTAAATTTATTTCTGGCATAATTTATAATTCCTTTAGCGCCTTTTATTTTAACAACGCTAAATGTTTGTTAAATCCTAAATTAAGTATCAATAGAAATGATCTTAGACGATTGGAACATTTTCTTTTAAGATGTCTACGGTGTATAAGCAAAAACGCAGAAATTTTGGAATTTGTGGCCGATCCGAAGATCATAGGGGGGGAGATAAAAACATGCAAACTCCTACTCGAACTCCTGAAAAGAATGTAAGACGAACCGAACGAGAAGCTTGTAGGTAGAACCGAGTGGCAGACGGACGTCCTAAGTATCGCTTGAAAGGTGAGATTGAGAAGGAATTGTGTGAACTTCAGGTTTCAGGTTTCAGGCTTAATTACAGCGTTTTTGCTATTTCTCCTAACCAGCGATTGATATCGATAACTCTCTAGTCTGAATCGAAGTAAAAATGTATGAGAATTATATAGTATATTTTTATTAATGAAATACAAAATTAACCGCGTCTTGCGCCATACCGCATAGACAGGGTTTCTTTATATGATCTCAGCACACCACAGCAAAGTAATAGCAATTTAATTAATACATGAAAGAGTTATAATCACATACTTGCATACGTTGCTTCAATTACATGATTGCGATGTATTGAACCGTTTGCATTTATCCGGTTCATTTCAATACCACTCCACTGCAGTATGTGCAATCCTAGTAAAGTTTTCATAAAAATATTTTTCATAATTGATTTTATATGTATTCTGTGAGTAATCGGTGAATATTTCTAACATATAAAACACTTTCTGAAAACACTATATGTATGTTGTGTACAATATTAATGTGTATATTTATATAATCTACACAAGATACCAAAACATGCCCCCATAAATCAAATCGTTTGAAATTATACGTTTGAAAGCAAATTATAATTTCGATCTCAGATTTCCACGTAAATACGTTTTCCCAGTAATTGAATTAGATTACATCATTATCTGCCGCCACTTGACGCGATAAATTGGGAATTAGGTCCGGTCTCCGACACGTGAATTATCTGCGGCTATTCAACCTTAATTGAATGTGGCAGATGTGTTTACCCGAATTGTTAAATGAAAGCTAAATGCTTTTTTTTATGATTTTAGCCGCAACATGAATTGTTGAAACTATTGCGGGTCAACTATAAACGAACAAACTTACAAAGTTGTAAGTTCCACTGAGGTAGACAGATGTAATAATAATAGCTATTCCCTTTTTACCGAGTATTATTTTTTATTTACAAATGGCTCATAAATTTGGATTAAAAATCGAGGTTTTGAGCCGCAACAGCCCATACAAAGCCATAGGGTTTTTTCATATATATGTTTTAATATGGTTAAAGAGTAAATAAATTAAAATAGATCAAGGTAATATTTTTGCAAATATATAACTCGGCTGTCAAGATAATACCGCTGTCTGCAATAAAGGTTTTTATCGTAAAACAACAGCTCACCAAGTGGATTGCTTATACAAAATTCATACAAGCTCAAGATGGAATGGGCGATAAACTTGCGACTTTCTGAGGTAAAAATACATTACCAAATTACATTCACTACTTTATCAGTACTAGTTGGTACTAGGTGATTCACTGCATTTTCATTATCGTCATTGTTATATACATGTACAAAAATAATTCGCTACTCGCATCGCTATTCCTGCTACGTTTATGACTATTTGACATGTCATGTTTAGAACATATAGTATATTTGCTGTCACGTGCTGCTCACACGCAAACGTTTCTTAGTTTTGTCACTGGAAATTTTTGTAGTTCGATTCTGCATATTAGTTACTATGACTTGATATTATAAGTGAAACATGTCTTCGCCAGTTCCAAATCATGAAGGCATGAAAGCTTAACCTTAACAGGAATACTCAAGCGCTTTCATATTTAAATTTGAATTTGATATACGAATGGCCGAGTTTGAAATTACAAACCTATGATATCTATAACAATATTGATTAGTATTTGTAGGAGGACGTGTCAAAACCTTCTTCATTCATTTTGGTGTCGACTCACGAGTATATTTTGGGCACGTTAACGAAGACTGTCAATTTACTGCATTATGTACTTAACATGGTATTGGTTTGGTCTTTGAGAAAAAAAATACAATTACATGTGCAACAAAAAAATCAAAATGAATAACAATCTACTAAAAACTACAAAACTAATAACAATTTGGTTAAAAATTAAATGGGTACCGCTGTATAAATAATATACGGAACAATATGAGCTAAATCGACGGTCGATAAGTGTTACTGAATTTCAAAAATCGTAGCTGAGCGATCAATCAATAGAAGCCTCACTAGATTTGACTGATACAACTTACTTTCATTATTAAAACCTTTATTCCTTAAACCTTAATGTGGTACCCTTCCTGGCGTTACCTCTAGTTAATAATGAATTATCTTGAAAAATGCGGTGTGGTGATGACTTCGCACAATAAATTTCTGACTGTTGTTATATACCGACGAGGTGATACAAATCAAGTCCAATAAATGTTGGTTTGTATACCGCTAAGGTATATAGATAAAACAATTTACTAACCCGTAAAAAGCTGGTTTTATACCATTTTTCAAATCAAATTATATATAATATTATTTGACTTTAAAAAGCATATAAAATGTCAAAATTACAACATCTTAACGTTTACAAATCCTCTTGATTCCCAATGTTACTTGAATAATAATTTCAAAAGAAGTTCTCTCCGTAACAACGTTATCCTGTTAATTCGTAATGCAATTTTCGCTTCCAGATCTCGGAATATCATTTCAAAGAAATGTACAGCTTTGAGTGAGCCTAACGTTATGAAATCAAGTTCCGGTGTTATGTAAATAGATATTAGAAATGTGATCTTTTACGGTTTATTTGTTACATATTACTTTTAGAAATAGAAATGCTGCTTTGAAATAAATTGCTCAAACTTTCATAACGAGGGATTATTATGACACTATTTTTAATATCACACTTAACAGTGATTCCTTGCTATATGATTGTCCATGACTGATCAACATTGTTAAGTATTCCTATTTATTTTCATATTCTTTTTTTAAACAATTGTTATTACGAATATAATAATCTTTTAACTTTTTGTTTTTAATAAATTAAAAACTGTCTTTAAATTTGTATAATTCTTCCACTCTTTTAAGGATAATGTTGAAAATACATATATTTTCTACAGATTATCCGATTTATGTATCTCGCTTATCAAACTTGACAGCTGTACAATAATGTTTATTTTGCACGTTTGTAATGAACAAACTTATTTTGGGTTCACTTGTGGAATATGATTTATTCTATAAAAATTATATCACTACATTTCTATTAGGCGGTGGTAAACTTTCAAATCTTATCGTTATATAATAACGAATATACCAAGAACTTATTCGAAAACGTTCTAAGAATAATATTTTTACTTTTTTCATTAAAATATTATTGTTAGGACTGTAGTATTTAATTTGTGTAGTCCAAATCATATTCCACAAGTGATCCCAAAACAAATTTATTCTTTTCTAAACTGCTGAACATAATCACATACAAGTTTGAAAAGGGAGAGACATAAATCAAATAAGGTATGACGTAACAACGTAGATCAGGAAATGAGGAAAAATATATATTTATATCTATAAATACATATTTATAAATATAAATTATTCCGTTGAGAGATTACGTTCTAAAATTTGCATCTTTTTATATCAACGTAAATTTCCTTATGTTTTACTTTTTATAAGTTACTCATCACATATAAACGGGCTATCGGTATCTGCTCAGAGATCTAACTGTATATAAGCTTATATTGATATTGTTTACATAAATATTTATTATTAAAAAGTAGTCAGCTAACAATCTGTTTGATATTTAACGAGCAAGCAATCGAGTGTTTGCACGTATCGTTACTCAATTCCATTTGCAGATGAGGGCAGTGAATTCGGCCATCTGTCTGTTAACTAAATGCGTTTAATTTAAATAAAACTGTTGAGTTTTCGGTTTTCGTGGCACACATCATAGCAGAACTAATTTCATGTTAAGTATTATTTGTTAAATCAATTCTTGTTAACGTTGTTATGAAAGTTTATCAATCGTGGTACAACTATTTATTGTATAATTGGTATTCTCTACATTTTTACAATATTGGTGAAAAGTGAATATAAAAACACATATATACTTGCTTAGGCAAGCAAGTGGCATTAATAACAAAGAATATAAATAAGTCAAGATAATAATAATAAAAATAGATATAATCTCCAAAATACATATTTGCAAAAAACCAGGCACTAACATTGTAGAAATAAAAGAAAGAAGGTTAAACTTACTGCCAAGATTTTGTTTACATGTCGTCAGTGAATCATTCATGAGGTAATTTATTCATGTCTGTTAGAGATTTGATGATCGCCTTAGATTCGCTTTAGAATTTTCACCAGTTCCAGTTTCTAAATATATAATCAACATTAAATTAATATTATAATGTAACTTATTTATTGAATACATTATTCCACGGCGTATTAGGAATAACAATTAAAAATGGAATTAGTGGTAGTAGTATTCTACAATAGTGGAAGAATATTTAAGGTGACTGCTGTTAAACCTAATGTATTTCGCTCTTCTTTCATCGGGAAACACCTATTGCATTTTATTTCTTTTCGTTTTTTAAGTTTAGATCTGATAATGTTAATAATAACAAGGAGCCAACGTCAATGGAAACGATTGTAAAGCTAAATAAAAAAAAACGTACATACTTCAGCAATATAAACAGTTGCAACTTCATTAATATATTAAAGCAGTTATCTAAATAAGTATTCATAGAAATTCAAATACATTACACATGCTTTAAGCTTGAACATTTCACTAATTACGTCTGATAGATCTCTCGTAACTACTGAGCTGTAAATTCAGTTCACTGCACCAGTAACTCCAATAACGTTAAACTTAGTGATGTTCAAACTGTACTCGTACTCGACGCGGAACGCGCTTACACGTACCGATATATCATATCGTACTTATATGTAAGTATAATGTACTCTAACGGTCAAACAAAGGTCTAAGAACCAAAAAAAAATCCAAAAGGGCAAATCTTACCGTTTAAGCAAAACTTCGTTAATTCCAAACTATTTGCGTAAACCAACGTTTTTTTCACATTACCTTATCTTTAATAAATTCACACAAATGTATGTTATAATGACCTTCTATACTTTACTTTGTTGCTGCTTAGGTTAGTCTTGAGTTAGAATAAAATACACACCCTCAGAAATATTTCGTTACACGACAATTATATAGGTGAAGCATAAGATTGTGATGTATACACTGAAAACAAAGTGAACATTACCAACCAATAACTAGAAATAAGCAGAATAACTTTAAATCATTTTTTTCACCTTATCTTTTCAATAAATTGTCTTTCATTCGTTAAAATTATACCATGAATGAAGCGGCTACACTCATGTTTGAGATTACTTCCTTCGGATCGGTCCGAAACTTGTCGTTACAGATACACCGATTTTAAATATTGAGTCGTCTTAATTTTCAGTTTTGAGAAGTTTCACTTCACTTTCTTTTGAACAGTAGTTTTAATTTTCTTTTCTTGGGTATATATGTAAAACAGAAGTTGAAGCCGGAAACAATTTCGTAAGCGACTTTGACAAATTACACGGTAGTACAATTTCATTATCTCGCTGAAGGCAGGCAATTTTATTTCCTCTTGAATGTACCGTTCCAGACTACGGCTACAGCTATTCTATGTAAATGAAATATGAATACAATTTTTTTAAAGACAGCCATTTGGTTTTTTTCTCTCTCTTTTCGTAGCGTTTTTAATTATTTTCTTTCTGTGCTTGAGAAGCAGATCTTTGCTAATTGATTGTTGAGATTTATTTTTAAAATACTTTCTACGAAATTAAACTATATTGATTAAAGTGTTTCGTGTTGTAGTTACCATGTTTATATTATTTAAAAAAATACGACAAAGGCAATAACAGCAGAGTGTAATTAAAAAAAATATTTGAATTGTTTAAGAATTGTCTATTGATCTAAAATACAGTTTAAATTGTTCGGGGGTTTTATCTGTAGTGGTTTTGTTTTTTGTTGTTGTACTACACCGTTATTAATACTACAGATTTGTTTCATATCTTTTAGCATTCAATAAAACTAAGTTACGACCTATTATTGTGTGTCGAATCTGAAACACTTTCTTTTGCAAAAACACAAACTTATATTTAATATTATTTTTTAAGAATTTAAAAACTATTCAAGTTTGTAAGACCTTTCTACTTTGCGCACTGATGTTAAATTTAAAATTAGACTATGGATACCGATTTTGAATCGTGATTCATTTCTAACTCGCGATTTATGTTCTATGAACAAAGGCTGTATAATATATGTATGTGTCTAATGTTGTTTTAAATGTAGTGGGTATGCGCAAGGCTTTAGGATAAAACAATTGCGACGACCCAGCAATTTGTTGAAAATTATACACTAGTTACATTTATTTCGTTAATTGTGATATTTATTTAATTATGTAATCGATTGCTATTGCAACAATTTTGTTGATTTTTTTGTCAAATTATTATTAAAATAATTTATTAGTGATATAGTTTTAAATATACTAGACGTTGATAGTGCGAAGAAAAACAAAATTACACTAATAATTTTTTATATATCATGTTAGAGAAATTAAATTTTATGAGAAATGGTAAATAGCCTCAATCCCTGACATATTTTTCTATAACACTATATTCCGCTGAAGCAGAGCTGACCTATTTTTATAATGACACTAATTTATATACAATGCAGTCGACTTAAATGGCTAATCGACAACACGGGAAACAAATACGATAAAAAAATTAATATTTTTTTAAACTAAGGTAATTTTCTTGTAAAACAATTTTGAATAGTGGTAGCAACAACATCTGTTGCACAAAAGGCCGGCTCGACCCGTGAAATACCACGACCTCACAGAAGACAGGCGTGAAGTAGAAGTAGGTAATCTGCGTTTGATCTGAGGAGTGAGGTGCCAGAGACTAATTTTAGTCCGCTTCCCATTCTCACCCTTTTCTAAAAAAGGAAACAGTGGGAAGGGAAAGAGGATTTGACGGGGAAGGGGATGGATTGGAGAAGGAAATGTCAATTTTTCTGTCTATCCTCTGTCTATTAAAGACTTGCAAACGCGGGTTACAGATGTTTTAATTGCTTTTTTATTTTTCAATGTAAAAACACTCTTTCTAAAAGTATATGCAATTCATATGCCATTTTGTTTATGTTTCTTTAATTCTACTTAAAACCGAATGTTATTTAAGAAATTAATGATGACGATGATTTGTTTTTAAATAAATTTCCATTTGCAGAGTTTGCAAATGTAATTATTTTATCGAAAAATTTCTTTTCATAGAAGAATAATTAAAAAAAAATCTTTATGTGTTATATTTGAGAACATCGTAATAACGTTTGTTTGTTGAAAAATTTGTCTTTATTTACGGAAAGACTTTTGTTAAACTTATGTTGCATGAGAAACAAATTGCCTTGGCGTGAGACGCGGATATTAGGTTTGGATAGACCCGCGATATTTTTACGTCACCTGTAAAATGTTCTCTCCTTTTCAACGCAATATATCACTCAAAAGAGCTCAACGCAATGTTCATATACGGTAAGGTTTCATAAAATATGATTATTGTTATATTATTTCAGAATTCGTTTATAAAAAAGGGATGGTTAAGAATTGTAAGTATTGCGCCCGGATTCTGAAAATCGTGTCAATCTGTTAACTAACACTACATCAACTCAATCGTTATGTAAAATAAAGATTAATTGCAAATAAGCGTTTAACACTAGCAACCCAAATTATGTTTAAGAAGACGATTAACTAAAGATTAATAATAATATAAATTGACTAATCTTTCAGAAACCATGCGTTGGTCTAAGATTTTGAAATATTTCACAGTCATTTTTTTTTATTCGTGCTATATATACTTGCTGAGGATGCAATCTATATTATTTTCGTATTGTTGAGGAAATCACAGATTTTTGTAAGTTTTACACGTTTACCCACATCTGTTTAACTATCTCGCTGCTCTTCTAATGTTTTATAAAGTTAAATTAGTAAGAAGACTTAAAACACGGTTTCTGAAACTAAAAGTGGGGAGTACGAAACAAATTAACATTCGCGCCATCTAAGACCAAGGCAATGATCCTCACAAAGAGGATCAAGTACTACCTGCGTCTGAACATGGGCGGGAGACCCATTGAGATTATAAGACAGATAAAGATCTTGGGCTTAACAGTTGACGATGGACTAACATTCATCGTCAGCTGTCAAGAGCAGCAAAGATTTCGTGGAGTCTAAATTCGGAGATCATCAGAACCATGTACGTGGCAGGGGTCGAGCCCACCATCCTATATGCGGCCAGCGCGTGGGCACCGGCGGTGAAAAGGAAGTGGGCTGTCGACAAGCTTAACCGGGTGCAGCGGGGCCTTGTACAGACGATTGTCAGAGCGTACAGGACGTTTCGTTAAACTCGTCACTAGCACTTGCTGGGGTGCTTCCTCTGGACTTAAGGGTCCAAGAAGCGGCCCTCCTTTACGAGATAAAGAAGGGTCATACCCAGCAAGTGCTAGGGGACCTGGAACTAGAGAGACCTGTTCTGTACTCTCAGTCAACTCACCCCGCGCACCTGCAGGGGCTGCAGTTCGAATGTCTGGTCGACGGTGACAAAGTGGCCCAGCGAGCTGCTGCCGGTATACAGCCCAGCGAGCTGCTACCGCTACACCGACGGCAGCAAAATTGACGGCACGGTCGACGCGGCGCTGTCAGTGTGGAATGGCGCCGCGGAGATTTCTTGCCGGAAATTAAAGCTGGGACACTTCTGCACCGTATACCAGGCGAAATTGTTGGCCCTGAATGCAGCGACGAGGTTCGTGTCGTCCCACTCGGGGTTGGACTTTGGGATTAATTCCGACTCTAGATCAGCCCTCGAAACGGCGACAAACATCGATTCCCTACAACCCTTCGCGGTGGAAATCAGGAAGAATTTAAAAGAGATCAAGGAGAAAGAAAAAGTTGTATTGTTATGCTGGGTTAAGGCCCACGTGGGAGTGCAGGGAAATGAAAGAGCAGATGAGTTGGCAAAACAGGCTGCAGTCCGGATGAAGACCAAGCCCAGTTACGAGAAGTGTCCTGTTTCATTCGTCAAGCGACGAATCCGTTTGGACTCGCTTGACAAATGGAACGGGCGCTATAAGGACGGCGACACGGCCTCCACGACTAAAGTCTTCTTTCTTGACGCCGGTGCTCACCCCATCCTGGAAGAATAATAGAGTTAGACAATGTTTTAGTGCAAGTTTTTACAGGGCATGGTGGGTTCTCCGACTACCTTAGTAAATTTCGGTGTGAGGAGGACCCTTCATGCATATATGACCTGGAGGTGCGGGAATCCGTGCTGCACCTGCTGATAGACTGCCCCGCTCAGGTAACGGCGAGGGCTGAGTGTGAAATTGAGATAAGTGAGAAAATGTACAAGTTAAATATTAGAAACATAATAGGAAATAAGAAAATAAGAAATAGATTTTTACAATATTGCAAACACGTGGCGGAAATAGCTATTAAAAGAAATAAAACAAAGTAGAAACGTTAGGAGAAAAATTAGATATATAATTTATTATGAAATATTAAAAATATTAGATAGATAAGTAGGATATATTAAAAATATAACAAAATAGATAGTTAATATGATAGATAATTATAAACGTTAATTATACTAAATAAAGAAAATAAAAAATATAATAAAATAAAAATAAAATAAAGGCTCCGGCCCCAACATGCCGGGGGAAGCAACCCAAAAAAAAAAAAGTTTATTCATGACAAAACTATACGACTTTTTCATGACACATGTAAAACAAACTTTTACAAGAAAGTATTAAATAGTGTAACGTAAAGTAGCTGGTAAATAATAAAATTAGACTTCTACCAGAATGTTTCACATTTAGTATTAGAAGAAACAAATTTATGGCAGACTGAAGCACATATTTGAATAAAATATTGCATTGCATAAACATTTCGACTGTCAGAGACTGAAAGCATTGTCTTGCTTTTTAGTCTCTGGGGAGTCAATATTTATTCAGTCCACAACAGACGCGCTCACCGACGATAACTTTCTACATTAGTTATGTATAAATTATGTTCATTGGAAATTATTTCTACAGTTTTAAAAAATACAAACAAGTCATCATGAGCTTAATTTCAAATAAGTGTGATTTACTGAATATGTCAAATTTATGAATTATAAGCAGCAGTTAATTTAAATAATAAAGTAAAATATACATAAATATATCACAACCGCGAAAAAGAATACCGTGAGTCGAAGAATAAACAAAATTATATTAAAAGTTTTCTCTTGATTTAAACTCTCCATTTTCCAAATAAACCGACTGATCATTCCATTGCAGTGGCATTAGAAAATTGCTTCGTTAATTCTATTTATGGGTCCAAAAATACTTCAATGATCACGGATACAAAATATACACATCCATACAGGTTGAATTACCAGAAAATGTACTATCACTATACTGCCTGCATAATAAGAAATTATATACTGTACGTGGATTGGTTATTTAAATTTAAAGTATTCGGTTGTTTCATATGTTTTACCGCTTACTACTAAACTTTTAGTTCTAAAAAGTCTGATACATGTCAAAAAAAAGTAATACATTATTATATACTTAGTGTTAAAAACTCTTTTACATTTAACACTCTTTTCATTAAACATTATATATTTGTTACTTATTTCATTTAATATAAAACATAACCGACCTCAAATTTATATAATTTAATAAATAAAAGCCAGTTATTAAGCCATTTTTTGTCACGGTAACGTCTCATAACAAATTCATTAAATCGAAAGGTTAAAAACATTCAATATTAAATGGGAACCATTTGTTAATGTGCCCTTTCCAAAAAATAAATTGATGAAGTTCTCATGTAAAATTATAAAAAAATACGAACGAATTGTGGACCTTCTGAAGGCGGTTAAAAAGAACTACAACATAATTTCGCCAATGATTTTTAATTTTGACACAAAATTGTAACCCTTTTACACCGCACCTTTATCCATCAATATTCAAAGTATACTGCAGTTTCCACTTCGGAGTCTCCTAAGGATCAACAAAAATTAATTTCCCTCACAAGTGCGCTGATATTTTCCATTCGTGCACCGGATAATGTATGTGTTACTATTATAATATTATAATATTTTTGTTAATATCGGTGTTGAGTAACCACCGTAAATTTACAAAATATGCACACAATAAGGAATTGTTCGTATTTTATTTATATGGATTCTTTTGTAACATTAATTTAAAAAATCTACATCATTTCTTTGTAAGCATTCATTGTTGTTTCCA